>PTRB01000007.1:26641-326148 GCA_025094155.1 Lichtheimia hyalospora FSU 10163
ATATGTGTTTGGGTATCATCATTGTATTCAGCCATGACGTGCAAGTTGCGGTAGTCAGTAACACGCGAGAAGGCAACGTAGAGTTGACCATGTGAAAATACTGGTGCAGGGAGATATACGCCAACCCGTGAGAGTGTTTGACCTTGGGACTTGTTGATGGTCATGGCGAATGCAGGACGTACAGGCAATTGGATGCGTGAAAGCTCATATGCTGTACCTGGAATTTGTGCGATGAGCTTTATCCTTGGGATAAGGATAGGGGTGCCACCATGGATGCTGTTATTGTTTGCAATCTCAGCTTCAATGAAATGGCGATGCATAGTGCGACAAATCAACTTGGTGCCATTACACAATCCCATATCAGGGAGCAAATTGCGCAATAGAATGAGAGGTTGATTCTCTTTGAGGATGAGTTGATGGGATGGCATGCCTACAAATAATGAATTAAGAGTAGTGAGAGATGTGTTGTGGGAAAATGAATTCGTGTGATGATGATGATGATGATGATATAATACCTTTCGGTGTAAGAGTGTTCAAGTAATCGACGGGAAGATCTTGTCCATCAATGGTGGTGGATGACACACTATCAGCATTGAAATACTGGTGAGGGTCATCGAGAAAGATATCAGTGGCGTTGGCATTGATGCGATCAACGCATTCGCTGGTGGTGGTAAGAATAGATGACTTGGCAAGTAGACATAGTGTATCAGCAGCAAGAAGAAAAGTAAGAGTAAGGAGTAATAGAGTATTCAACAATCGTTTATAGCGATCGTTCGGTGCTCAGCCAACCATTTCTCAGCTTTCATGTTTTAGTGCAACATGGTTTCCTCTTTTGTAAATTAGCAAGCTAAGTGCCTTATTTTATTAATATATGGGAGGAATATAACAATAATGTCAATCATGAGAGAATGAAGAAAGATTATATCGCGAGATGTCGCTTTTACAAGTATTCATACAATTGGAAATGCAAGACATGACCTGTATATGCAATACATTTGTAACGAAAAAGTAGTCCCAATGTGATGCGTACCTCTTGAAACATCAAAATGTGTGCACAAGCTCCTCTGATTGTTTACAGAAATCCCTACATACATACATCTATTACTGCCAGTAGTACGTTAACCATGTAGATCGTTATCCCTCCAGGTTACTTCCTTTGGCACATTATCACAATGCAAAAAGCACAGGTCTACTCCTCTCTGATGATCCTGCAGTTGCTTTGCTTCAAATGACTGTGTTGTTTAGATGAATAGCTTTTACATGCATATGCATAGGATCATCAGGATGTGTGAATATTTCATCGGAGAAGATGATCCTTCTCCTCCTCTAACAATACATGTGTTCACGCGGTACATATTTTGTTGCATATTAGTAGTTTTAGTATGCATATATGCATTGCAAATCTGTGTTGAGAAAAACTTGTTGATCGGGATTGACAGCTGCATGTGTGTGCCACCAATTGCTACTAATGAAGGATATCTCTATTTTCTCCTTACGGAGAAGGACCCCATCGTGCCCCTTGTTCTCCATCCATCAATGTTGGTAGTTCATTAGCTGTCTTTGGAATAGTGTACCACCATCATTCGCTTTATTAATATGTTATTTTTCATGCGATTGTATGAGCGGCTGGTGTTATGCCATGTATGCTGATGTATGTAAGAATAATAATGTGATGGTATGTTTGTTGTTTTTTCTTCTTCCCAATGGGAACATGTAGCAAATGATGCACTAAAATGCATAAGATGTATGAGGGATAGGTGTGAGTGTGAAGAAGATGAAAGGATTTTAACGAGATGTAGGGGTATTAGCTGATCGACGATGCGGTCTGGATCGCCTTAAGCGCCTGCCAAATGAGAATTCAGGCATGCACCGTGTGTCAAGATCCTCGCATACATTTGCAGATGCTTGAATAGCGTCGATCCACAAGACGGCACTCATGTATGTGTTGCATCGAATGAGAAATTGTGGACCATGTCGAATACGTACACGCACCACATCTGGATATTTTCGATAGTCTGTAGCCATTCCAGCTTCAGCATGTTGTGTTGAAAAGCTCCATACAGGTCTTTCGGTCTCAGGATTACTAGGTTGCCGCTTGTAAGCGCGTATGGATGTTCCCCATACAACAACATAGAGATTTCTGGAATATATAAACAAATTAATCAAAGGGGGTAAAAAGACGCAATATTACAATAACCTACCTCCATGATCGCTTTTTGGATAATGTGTTTTCATCTTCTCGTTCACGTTTGACAAATACTTGTCCTGCTCTTGATACTGTACATTCATAAGGTGGAAGATGCTCTTCATCATCTTCATCACTTTGTATCCCAGATTGGATGTGAGACGATGACCACGGATGACACGGGTCATCGTATATGGGTGGCTCGGGATCAATGGTGTTGACAATGGTACAAGTGGTAATGGTGCTGGGAGTGTGTTCAGACTCCGGTTCGGGTTGTTCGGATGAAGATGAAGATGTTGAAGTCGACATAAAGGATGAAGCCAGGGACCAGGATGATTTCATTTGTCGTAATTTGGTGAATGGAGAAAGAAAGTGTGGCCAACGTTGTGATTCTTTTTTAGGAGTTGGTTGCCTTGAATGAATTCGACCTACTCGTTGTATAAGCAACAATCCAAAAACTGGGGTGATGATGATGGTAGCATATAATTTGGAACATTGCTTACCCAAATGATAAGTAACATGTTGACTAGTGGTGGTTTGAACCTGTTGACAGGTATCAAGGGATGATGTTGGGTTGAACATAAGAAATACAGATACAAAAAGAGTGAATGAAAAAAAAAAGAAAGAAGCGTCTGCAAGAAGGAAGCAAAGGATGGCCGAGAACAAAACAGCACATCTCTCATTTTTATATGATGCAACAGCCAAATTCGGCAACCTATTATCGTACCTTTCACCTTGTATAGACCATGAGGGTGGCACACCCGAGTCGATCCTCTTTGTAGATGAGCATGACTCTAATGTTTCTCCTTGATCCCTTTCACCCAGCCCCTTGTGTACACACACACACTGTTGTATAAAAAAGTAAAGTGCCCCTCGTTCTTTTGTATGCATCACTCGATTTGCCCTTCACCAATAATTACCATTTACCGCCACTAATGAGATTTCATTTCATGCATAAGAGTTGGTGTCGTTGGTGTGTTTACACTTGTTCCACATCTGTCACTTTTGGTAATCTTGTGCAATGGCAACGCTTGAGCTATATCTGGCAACTTGACAACTTGCGAATAAAGCAAGGCTGGGTGGAGAGGCTGAGACAACGAGTTGATGGCCAAAAAAGAAAAATGAACATCTTGACAATCAAAGTGGATGAACCTTTTTCAAAAATATTCAAGTTCTTGGTATAATGGTAGCCACAATGTCATCGAGATAAAGCTTGATCATATGCTTCAGCTGTAAGCTTAAATCGATCCCACAACAAGGTTATCAGGTCACACAAAACTTTAAGGATAGGTCTCATCATCAACCCCCACACACGGTCAATTTCGCGTGATATTGTATTCGGCTTGCTGATATGCACATGATATTTTCCAGTGAAGAATGAAATAAAGAAAGGCACCATATTTCCACATGGATAATCGCCGCTCTTTGTTGTTGATTGTGATGGTGTTGATTGTATGCTGTTTTATTAAACGGCCATCATCATGCAGAAAAATAAAGTTAGCCATGTTGTTAAACATGTCTCATGAGATGCCAACATAGAATGAAAACAAAAATCTGATGATGAACATATGCATGTGAGTGTGTTGAACATGGTCAGTGTGCTTGTTACAATAAACTGCAGCACGTCGTCCCAGCAGAGATTTCATTGGATGCAGCATAGAATTTCTCCCATCATTTCCATATAGCTAAATTACGCCTTGGATCAGCGTCATTGTGCCTATAGTGGTCATAACAATATCTGCAATATATAAAACGGGTTATACTATATATTTGATTGACAACCACCCACGCGTATACAATCAACATTTCATCTAGAATGCAATATGATGCTCTAGAATGTAGGTATTATTTTGTTGTTTGTTAAGCAAGCCTATTGCTGTTCAATAATAATAGTAGCAAATTAAGGATGAAAATCTAATCTGCAAAGAAAGATGGGAATCTAGATAGCTGTGCGTGTACAAGATTGCATAAAGAGCGTCATGACTAATAGCCAAGAAATGGGACAAAGCTCTGCATTGTGGTTAGTCAGTGGAACCGTAAAAAACAGAAAAAAACCCCGTACCCATATAACTTGCCATTATGATGGTATCTCCGGGAGCATCATGGTTACAATGAAGAATGGTAACGATTACAGGGTACATGTAGTATTACTCATCATTATGATAGACTATAAGCAAAGTTAATGTCATTAATATTATAGATACATATGCTGCATGTGTCTGTGGCACGCAGCATTACCATGGCAATTCCCTACCATCATGGCTTGGGCCGGTGTTCCCTTTTTAGTGAGAGTACCTTTTGCTTCCCTTGGCAACTTTTGGCTTTTTCTTCTTTTAACTCTCTCCTTTTTTCCCTTTACCCTCTTTCTCTCTTATCTTTGTTGCTTTCTCCACCTCCGTCAGAGGAAGAACGCCATCCAATTCGGCACATTCGGTAATGTCATCCGTCTTCATCTCCGAGCACAATGATCAGTCCCAGCCACCTGAACCAACGCGACCCAAAAGACCACGATCAAGTTATGCTGTAAGTTAGTATGAACCAAATAATAAAAAGCGTATGGGTATTTGAATAGGGTGTATTTCTCCTTTATGATGGTACCTTTACGCTTGCATAATTTATGGGTAACTTAACGCGTGCTATGTTTCTTTATAGTGTTCAAGGTGCAAAAAGAAAAAAGTCAAATGCGACTTTGCACAACCAACGTGTAAGCGATGTGCTGCATCCAACAGTGAATGTGAATACGCCACACCACCAAGACGCGTAGATAAGTCGGCATTTAAGGCCTTGGGTATCCACGTGGAATCATTAAGGAATCGTATGCAAAAGCTGCAAGATGAACTTGATATAATGCGCCAAGCAATCAATACAACTCCTGGCAATGAGAATCAACCACCATCATCAGTGACAGCAACAGTTGCAGCATCAAGTACTACACCATCACCAGTACCAGTACCAGTTAGTGATACAACTACAACCAACTGTACAACAGCATCGTTACCATTCGCAACTGCAAATAAAATGAAGCCTGCTTGCGTTGTGATGGAAAATGCTGCCGCCGCTGTTGCCGCCGCCGCCGCAAGTCCATTTCCTAATCAGTCTCCTGCTCCGGCTGCCTCCGCTCAACAACACCGTTATCCTCCTGATAGTACTTGGAGAATGGAATTACCCCCAACTATACAACACACTGATGTTAATGATATGGCTGCCATGTGTCAAGCTCTCTTGGATGGTATCAGTCATCTCAATATTAACAACGAGTCAGCTATAACAGACCAACAACACCACATGACCAACAACAACAATCATGCACAACATAATATCATGGGGGATGCTGCTATTGATGCCTTAACCAGAAATTGTTATCATTGTTGTTTTCTTCCTTATCAATCAGTGGAAACGAAGAATGGCAATGCACCATCACCTTTATTGACATATTCAATAAGAGCATGGGTGGCTCAACATGCATGTATATTTCATCAAGCATGCCATGGTGTGGATCCAACCTTGGTGGGAGAACCTTATTACAAGGGTGCACAGCAATTATTAATGGATCAGGGTTCCAAGGATAGTGCTCCGACATTGACTACAATACATGCGCTATTGAATTTATACATGTATCAAATCAGCAATGGTCGATCCGACTTAGCTCATTCACATATTGGCATGGCAGTACGCATGGCTCAAGAACTTGGATTACATCGACGACCTACAAGAAGGAAAAGATCGACCAAAGAAGATATTAAACAAGCTGAGAAAAGGAAACGATTATGGTGGTCAGTGTATTGGCTTGATTTATGGGCAGCTCTTGGATCGAATAGACCAGCTATGGTGGATGATTTGGAATGCAATGTGGATCCTCCCATGAGATTGGACAATGAAAATGATGAAATTGGATATCGAATCGGCTATGGCGTACATTCAATTCGACTTTTACGTATTCGCAAAGATATTATCAATCAGCTATCACTGCATCAAGCCAACGATGCTTTATTGTCAGCAATAACGAAATTGGAGCAGACACTCAGGCAATGGTCTGCGGATTTGCCTTTGGAATTACGTTTTCCAATGAGTGGCACTTTGGAGGGCAAAGGAGCATTCAAAGACGAAGCGTGTTTATTATTAACAATACAACATCATACAACATGGATCATGCTTCACAAGTTCTTTTTACCACGACACCAATTGGTAAAGATGGCGCAACAACAACATGATGATCATCCCAACTCATTGTTATCTCTCAACATTTGCACACGCGCTGCTATCGCTATTACTCGTGCACTCGAAATGTATGCAAGCAATGGGAGCTGGTGTCAATTTTATTATGTTCTGGATGGTGTTCTTGTCAGCATTGCAGTACATCAACTCAACGCCTTATCAAATGATGCAGGCATTGCATGTCTTGCTCAACGCAACTTGATAGCAACAGCCAATATACTTGGCAATTCACCCATGATTTATATGCAAAACGTGCGACAAGTGATTGAGAATATCCAAACATTCTTACGCAAGGAAGGAATGCCCACTCGATTAGAAGATGTTCCACCAGTAGATGGGAATGCTGTATTACGACAATCGACTGGATCATCACGTTATCGACAACAGCCATCATCAGAAGGCGCAGTTAACTCTGTCAATGCCGATGCTACAGTATCATCCATGGTATCAGGCTCATCACCATCCGGAACTACACCTTCACCTACGACTGTACATAACACAATGCATCAAACTACTCCACATGCTCCACGACCTTCAAGTTATGATATGTATATTTCACCAGAGCATGATGGTATGACAACAACACAACAATCATCCTCATCATCCAATGTGGGAATGGTGTCTGCTGCAACCATGGCAACAACTAGCAACATGATGGCTCCAGGTGTATTCTTTCATGATGATCCATTGATGGAATTTCATCTTTCTGGAAGAGATGGTAACATGCTTTTTATGGGTGGAAATGAAATACAACCGACACATACGATGAATACTTCTTCTGAAGCTGCTCTTGCACAACATATGTTTGGATCTGCCACAGTGGATACTCAACAATTTACAACTGTAAATGAAGAATCACATCATATTTATACCACTCGACCCTTTCCAGCAAGTGAATCTGCTGCTGCTGCTGCTGCTGCTGTCATGTATCAACAACAACAACCACGTCCACCACCGCAACAACATCAACAACCATCCAAAATAGCTCCAACCCCAAACAATGTATACCCGCATCATCATCAACATCATCAACAGCAACATCCCATGTATACTCAGCATACTTTTCCATCACCCATGCGATCCACACAACAGCAACGACAGCAACAACGACCCATGGCTAGTGGTGCAGCTCATTACAACATCATGCCTACAGCTTATGATCCTGCCATGTTTGCATCCGTGGATCCATCTGTCAATCCAGCCTTGTTATCACAAACGAATCATCCACAACAATACAATGCCCACTCAACATTCCCACCCAATAATGGAACTGATGATGACAATGAAGCAACAGCATCTACCAATGGATATAGTACAGCAGGATATGCACGTATGGCAACCAAACGATCAAGAGGCGATTGGGATAATGGAGGATAGATGATGGATAGTCCTAGCAGTTGTTGTCTTTTTTCAAATACGAAAAAAAAAACCGTATACAAAATATAGAAAAGGAAAAGAAAGCACATATACAGGAATGATTGCTCATGCACATATATAGAATGAAAGGGGTGTTGGGAGGAAGGGGATGTAGTAGAAGCATAATTTCGTAAACACATCACGTGATATTAAGTAGGCGTTCAACAAACAATCGTGCCATTGCTGCTGTTTCTCGTATAATGACGCATGGATACAAAGGCACGTAATACCGGATCATGGGGTAACCATGCATCAAGCTGCTCATGCGTGACGTTATTCAAGCCGAGAGACGCAAGCACATCCACATCTTCATAAATAACACGGGCTTCACTGTGAGCAATGCGAATATCGGATATCTCGGCATAGCGACTACATGTTTACTTTATTAGTTTTCATATGTCCTATATTAAATTGGATATTGCTTACCCATCATCTTGCACTTGGATTTGCATATCGTGGCCATCAAGTGATGATACTAGAAAAAAAGGAAGCCCAACGCGAGCGTGATCGGGTGGTGTTGACTCGTCATTCCTTTGTTGGTTTTTCCAGACCAGATGACATAATTGTACGTGCTGTTGAAGTTTATCTCGAATCAAATGGCTCATTTCATCAAGTGATGTGATGAGCGTAGCTTGATGCACCTAGAGACATCTTTGTGTAAGGTAAAAAAAAAAAGCATATAGAACAATGGTGCATTTACCTGTTCACGATGGATTTGAGCTTGCAAGTTGACAAGATGCTGATCATGCATCTTGCGTGCAGCATGCTCATCAGTGCATGCAATATCGCCTACCCATTTGATGTTCTTCTTATCTTTGGCAATGATGCCTGTACCCATGAGCACATTCAGGGCATCGTAAACACGGCGACGGATGTTCTTTTGATCGAAACTTGTTATGGTACAACCCTTTCATTCATGCATGCATGGATGTGTTATTGAAAAGAACAAAGATGATGAAACAAACAAGGACACTTACCGCATTGTCACCGTTGGCACGGATGCTCGATGCCAACTCGTCGGCAACCTAATACCAACAATAAATAGTAAACATTTGCATTAGCTCATTTTCTCCCTGTTACGTATTGGTCTTAATACCTCGCTATAGGTGGTGATACCTTTCCTTGCAACCGTGTCACACACTTGCTTGCTAAAGTGCCTTAAACCACGCGTATCGTCGTGGTGACGATGCTTGGGTTTCTTTTGGATCACGGTACCATGGTGCTGCTGATAATGATGAACAATGACAGCATCATCATCATCATTATCATTGGATCGAACCCGTTTCGCAAAATGAGATGCTGTATACTGTTGGTGATGAAATGGCGCGACGTTGGCATGAGTATTATTAACAGGATTCAGTGGATGATCTTTGGATGGTGGCGGTAAAGCAAGCATATTTTGAAGTGAAGGGAGTCGACAATGATTAGGTGATGAAGGTAAAACTGATGTGATATTAGGTATCATCAACGGTCGCAGTTCGAGTGAGGGAATTGAGCAAAGAGGACGATATTCGTTATGAGGATGATTGGGCCTATTTGAGTATGATGGTGATGGAAATGTGAAGGAGTTGGGTGACGGTGGTGAAGGAAGTGTATTAGATGCATGTTGCTGAATGAATGATAAGTGGGTGGACATGCTGATGGTAATTAAAACGTGTACTTTCAACGTAAAGGATAGGGGATACGCGACGTGGATCGTATGATACCGTCAATGTGAAGGATGGGAAAAGGGGAAAAGAAAGTTGTGGAAGCATAACAGCGCATAGACGATCGTTAAAAGTAAATTGGTGAGCTCATACCGCAAAAGCATGATAAGCAGTGCGCACACACATATCAATGACACGGGCAATCTATGAGTGTGATGACAGTTTCAACATATCGAGTTACCCTATTCTTTTTGAGCTTCGAATGAGAATGGCAACGTCGGCTTTGATATCCCGGAATGCCATAAATGTAGGATTTCCTTACGGGTCCTATCTCATGATTCTTTCGACATCTATCGACCAGTCTAAATTGCACACAAGTATTTGTCTGTGTTGTGCGTGTCTCAGCTCATGTAGCCTGAAAATGGGGAACAACGCGGTTGACATCACATGTTTCCTTATCGTTTCTTCTTATTCTCTTAGTCTACTCCCTATTGATGACAAACAATGCCATGTTTATCAAAAATTCTTTGTACATGGATATAGGGATCAGCAACAACGGAAGCAAAATGAAACATTGATGATAGACACAAAGGAAAATGGTAGGCTATCAATTGACCTATTCCTTTTTGCTGGTACGAGCGGTTCATTTGTGTACCATGCGCCTATTGGACATGGCTGCGGATAAAGTGTCGATTGTAATGAACAATAAACAGTAAACAATCAACCACGCCAACCCTGCTTTCTTGTAAAGATCACGAGGGTGATTCCTTTTATCATCTTGTTCTTGAAAACCGATATTATTAAAAATTGTTATACTATTATTATCAGGCAAAAGATCACTGTTCGGCAAACAGCTTTCGTGACAAATGTGTAGTATATGCTTCTTGAATTGATATAATGTTATATTAATGCACTAGATAACAAGTACCGCTAATAATCATATCATTTTATAATAACACAGAAACAGTCTAATTACCAAGAGGTGTCAAACTAGTCATAAGTCTGTCAGTGACAATAGATGCGATTCCCCAATAACCACAAGAATTCAAACTTAACACTGAGAAGCGATGATGCATCATTCCAAACTTGGTTTGACAATTTATGATATAGGACGAAAGAAAATATTGAGAATGGATAATATTTGACAAAGTGTGCTTATGAGTCTTTGTTGTATTCCAAGTACCAATACGTGCTATCACCATCATCAAGCACAAGATGATAAGTCTCGTATCACAACGACTACACCTATTCCACAAGAGGACACCACTAGTAACACTCCCACACACATCCACTCAAACTTCATCACATAACGAACCCTGTCAACTCTCTCCTTCACTTCATGTATCCTTCACATCCTCATATGTAAATCCCATCCTTACATAGCCACATCGTACAATCACCATAGAAATGTATATAAGATATGTTGTAGTTATAGCTGATACAGTAGTTGAATAAGAATATATTGATTCTCAACGTAGTTTTTATCACTTCTACTATTGTTCGATACTGAAATATCTCAGTCTTGATGGATGTGTACGCTTGTGTACTGATGGTATCGAAATCAAGGAATATGGTATGTCAGTATTCTTGGCTTTAGCACTGTTGACCTTGCTCATTCACCATGGCATTAGAATTCTTGACCTTGTTCAATCGTCTTGCCGTTTGGTTACTAGAGCTAATAGAGTGAGTCCATTGCACTTTGTTTTTCTTTACCTACTTTTGCAGCATCACTCAAAGATATTACACGTATCCACTCAGGATTTACGCTATAAGGCAACCGCCATCCGATAACATATTATGCGATGCAGATAGAGCGACACTACTGTTAACCTGGCCATGGATACGCCCCTATAGCCTAGCGCCAATCGCTAAGAAGCAAAAGGCATGCGGTACTAAAGGCAGTGGCAATACCGTGGGTTCAGGATTTACGGCAGATTTCGTTTGACGCTGAAGGAAGAAAGAGGGGTAAGGTTAAAGGTTGAAAGTGAAACTACTCTGTTACCATGACTACGGAATAAAAAGTCCATGTCACAGCTGACCATTTGGTCTAGTCAAAGAGCTACAAGACGCTGTGGGATTTTAAGATTGTAAATGTGAGGCACAAGAGTAGAAAACAATAAGGGACAAATAAAAAAGTATCTTGGAACTGATTTTTATTCACCTAACCATAAGTCTGCTTTATATATCTTTGAATGTGGCCATTATGGGTGTCAGTTATATTCATGTGTTTCATTCATGCAAGTAATAAAGTTGATGGATATCATCTTATAACAATAGGTATCATATTGTAGTGATGGGTATCTGAGAAAGATTATCTTATGCAGAGTATGAGCGATCGTTGTGAATTATTCGGACCCAAGTCGCTGTGTGGATCCCTGACAGAAATCATTGAAGTTTACCACATGTACCTTCATATGCAAGGCACAGTACAGTATGTTCAAAGTTTTAAATCGCGCAATGTGAAGGAAGAAAGAGATGCGAAACGCTAAATGAAAGAGTACGTTATGTTTGTTTGACAAGGAACAATCTCCCCATATGAATTATATCCACCACTCATTGCCATCCATCAACCAGATTGATCTTTCATTTTTCCTCTAGGGTCGGTAGTAACGAAAACTTTATGTCACATTAAGATATATATATAAAGAGTCGCAAGGAGGTGGAATATGTGTGCTACCGTAAAAAACTTGATCAGAAACGGCGGTCAACGGTGTGGGCCGTAAATTTAGTAATGGTGAATACTCCAAGGATCACCACACCGAGAAAAGTAATGGCTGCTGGTAATAACATCTCTTGAGGAATAGGTAAATCAAACTGTGCAGCGCCATCACGTTTTTGCTTTGCACGACGTTGTTGTCTTTTATAACGCCGTCGTCGACTACCGCTGCCGCTACTGTATCTGACATCACTATCATAATCGCTCATGTCGCTGTCACTTTCAGATCTATCGCTAATATCACTGCTGCTTGTTACATCACTATCAACTTGTTGTCGACGTCTCATATGACGATGTTTTTTTCCAACACTACGATTGTTGTTTTCATCTCTTGTTACATCTGGTGGATCCAATGGAGTTGTAGTTGTTGTTGGTGGTGGTGGTGGCGCCACAGAAATGGTGGGTTGTCCAGCAGGCACATGAATATCATCAGGATTAGGTTGAGTAGTCATCAATGATTGTGATGATTGGGTGTCATTGTTGGCTTGTTGAGGTGCCATGCTATCTTGAACAAATAAACGCACTCGATCTTGACCCAATTTACGTGCCAGGTGCACTGCATCTTCCATATCTGCATCACTTGCCAGGAGTACCTTGTCATCCTCATCATCCAGATATGAGATACTCAACCAGCTATCATCCCGATCATCATCATTATTGTGTGTTTCGTCTCCAACTTTGACATAGGATTGAGAAAGTGTAAGGTGATCAGCCATAATTTTTTGTCGTACGATATCGCGCAATGCCATATAGTTGGAATCCTCGCATCGAAATCGATGAGTTTTGTTGCCATACGTGAATTTGAAAGAGAAAGTGCCTTGAACATGGGAAGAAACAGTTGATCTCATATCATCTCCATTAGCCATAGATGCACTGTCGCCTGGTGTAATTTCTGGGTATCCTGTGTGGGAATAAGGTGAATGATGATGGCTGTGGGGTGAAAGCGTACGATCTGGATGAGGACTAGCTGGTGATGGAAACATATGTGAATTGGCTGCTTGAGATAAAGAGTCGCTAATGGCTGATTCAGTTTCGGTATTGTCACCAGCCATCATGCTGTGCCAGAATTTGCCTCCGTTTTCAGATCCATGTCCTTCAATGCTATTGATCTATTGCAAGATACCTTGTTAGGCAAATGACCTTTCTTTCCTCATAAGCATACACTTGCCTGGTCCAATGTTGCATATGTTAACCTTAGTACATCCACCAAGCCAACAATGTGTTGATCATCGTTGATCACCGGTAAATTCAAATAATGACCATCTATTCGACCAAGATTACTATCATCTCTGTAACTGTACAATTCATTCTCCTTACCATGCATCTTTTTAAGAGCGTCCAAAATGCTTGTAGAAGGACTGGCAGTATCTGGATGGGGTGTCATCACTCGTACAACTGAGCAATTCTCGGGAGCTAAGCCTGCTGCAATAACTCGAAGTACAATATCCTTGGACTAATAACATGTTGTGAGTACACACCCAATGAATATCACATCATATTATACACTTACCGTGAAAATACCCGACAATCCACCATGATCCATCACCAGCACCGCTGTGGTGTGATGTTCTTTCATAAGAGTGGCTACATCACGAACATTGGCTTTCATTGCAACTTGAACAGGCATGGAATTGTCGAGAACAGTAGTGAGATCCGGGCATGACATTTTATCTCTTAATGCATCCATGTATTGCACAAATTGTACAGGGCTATTGGCCCATTCTCGCTCAACGCCTTCTAACGCATCATACAATTTTCTTGAGGATCCATAAGCTCGTTCCATCTTGTTCAATGCTTCATATAAACACTTGGTGATATCCAGTAAGCCGAAAATATCGCCTTCTTCATTGCAAACAGGCTATTCGATTTGTTTAGTCAACATGCTTTACAATACAGTAGATTATACCCTTACCAAATGACGGAATCCTCGGGATACCATAAGGTTGAGAGCATCTTGAGCGGATGTATCGGCTGTGACGCACATTGGATTTCGCGTCATAATATCAGACACCGTGGTTGCCCTGACAAGGTAATTGAGCGCGTGACAAGCGGGCATAAATCAGCTCATGCTACATAAAGTACGTATTGCCGACTTACCGTGCATCCATGTGAGAAGCTACCACTCGATATGCAAGATCCTTGGCCTATAATCCCATAGATCAGCTCACTCGCTTAAAACACAATATAATACAAGTCTACCGTAAAAATACCACTAAGGTGATCTTCCTCGTCAATGACAAGCACGCAATCGCTGCGTTTGGCAGCCATCAGCTGTGCTGCTTCCATAACCAAAAGGGTTTCACGAACTGTCAATGCTTGTGTTGGTCGCAATGCTGAAACGGTGCCTGCAATCTTCTTTGTTTGTCGTATACGAGTAGAACCACCACGTTTCTTGGAGAGCTCCTGTTCGATCTTTTTACGAATGGCCTACAGTGTACCAAGCCATTAGAGAGATGCACGTATTCCATTGCAACCAGTTGCATAAACTTACCTCATCCTTCTTGGACTGACGTTGTCTACTTTGTGTTGGCTGAACATCGAGTGTGGAGTTGGCGTCGTTGTTATGGTGATGATGATGATGGTGATGGTGGTGTGGTGAAGTGCTTAGTGAGCTTGTTGGACGCATGGCCGACCTTTTACTTTGAGTGGATACGACTGACATGAGAAAAAGATGTTAAGAGAAAGGAAAGAAAAAGGGGAAGGGGTAAAGGGAGGTGATATTCTTATTTTTGCCACACATGCATCTCACTTTCTTTCTCTTGAGTGTAAAATACCCCACATCACCTCCGCACCCACGAGTTTTGTGTACCTGGCATATTGATGTTGAATACATGGATGAAGAAAAGGAAAAGAGAAAAGAAAAAGATACCCTTCTTACTATCTATTCGAAACCATTACCCCTTAATCGCATCATTCCCTTCACATGGCTGGTCAACAGTTATTGTCTACAACCCATCATTGCCCTATTCCATATCTATCTGGTCAGCTGTGAAATTTCGTAAAGTAATGATGACCTGATATTTTTAACACGCCACATATAAAGGCTTGATCAAGTTATCTCTATTCAAGAATATCATTGATAAAAAGATTAAAACTACAATGTTTCAAGTTATGTTGGTATTCTCGACCATTATCCAAGTTACACATGTGCTGCACGTCAAGGAAAGGGGGGCTTTGAATAGATGCAAAGGAAGTAAGAAAAGTGCGCTCTTTATGATCCTTCTTGGTTTCTCATACTGGAAAACGAAATCACATGAGTGAAAACAACAATGAAAGACATATTCATTCTTTGTGTCAACTTTATATCAGGTATCTTTCTGGAAAACCCTACAGTGTATGCGGATGTGCCACGCGAGCCGAGAACTCGTGCCAGATATCGGAACGATTTCGGAATCGTGGTGTTGCCAACGTTGGACGGCATGTCGCACAACCATGTATCAAAGAGAAAGACATAATGTGCACATGCGCACTTTGCTAATCCGTTACATCCGATGCTATTTCTTTGTGCATCCAACATTTATTTTCGGACCGACATAAGGAGCTGATCTATTGATGATTACACACGGTACCAGCTGCACGACGTGGATATGCTCTCTTAATCTATAAATCAGCTTTAGATGATGTTGTGCAATCTTGAAACCAATGAACTGTATAATAGATCTTTTATAGGTTTACTTTTTAAATGGATATACTTTATAAAATGCGCGAATCATTCATTCTCTGTCCCATCATTCATAACAATGATCCGATTACTGTCAAATGGATTATACCAAGTATTCGGATATGATTTGTATTGATAACGAATAATGAGTGTACCTATATTTGAGAGCCTATCAACTCCGTCATTGTCATGTTGCATGAACATGGCCAGGATAGTATTAGTGGCTCGATCATCCTAATCTCACGTGTTGATCAAGATCAGAATTTGATTTATGGCGTACATAACATACACAAAACATAAAATTAGATGCACAAGAGAGGGGAAAACGCGGATGATCGGTCGGGAAGAATTCGTGGCGGTGGCGGAGCGAAGGAAGAAAAAGGGAGTATGAACATGTTACTACTACGCTAACTGTACAAAAGATGTTGAGAGATATGCTGGCAAATATATGTATGAGGAGGATATGAATATAATGGTTCTAAAGGATAAGGCACATTCGTCTTTTTTTTATCAATGATAGCCTTGGTTTACTCGCTACATGTGCAGCTGTGCGAATTACTGAATCCACATATAGGTTTGTTTTGGCACTGCATTCACAGTATCTTGCTTTGATTTCTTTTGCAAGATGTGCACCCTGTACACAAAAATGTTAATCATCCATGACACAATGAGATCAGCTACTGCTTCTCTCTTTCTTGCCATTACCTGTTCATAGCTAATTGTACTCCTTGCCTTCCCTCGCAGGTCGATCTTGAGACCAACCAATACCCGTGCAACATCTCCTCCACAGTAATGCTTGACTTCAGGTAACCACTGATAAGAATTACAAACCATCAATCATCACAATAATTGATCTATGTTATCATATGGTGAAATTACCTTATCTCGGACATTTTGGAAAGATATGGGATTGTCAACAGCAAAACATATGAGCACCACATCCGTTTCGTAGTAAGATAATGGCCTTAAGCGATCATAATCTTCTTGGCCAGCTGTGTCCCACAGGGCAAGTTCAACCGATTTGGAATTACTAAGCTCGATCCGTGTTATATAATTTTCGAATACTGTAGGCAGATAATGCTATGCATTGCGTAAGTTCCTGTTATTAGATATCTATGAGCATCATTATCCATTTACCTCTGGAAATTTGCCCTTTTGGTAAACAATTAACAAACTTGTTTTTCCACAGGCACCGTCACCGATAATGACAATCTTTTTTCGAAGAACACGAGGCATAACAAAGATGCAGATGAATATGTGGGGAAGGTGACAAAGACAAAGATAGGGAGAGAAGGGTGGTGAGAGAAAGAGTAAGTGATAAAACAGAGAAAAAGAGAAAAAAAAAAAAGAGAGAGAGAGAGAGCAAAAGATGTGTGCTGATTTGGTAGGTGAACCAGTAAAAAGAAAGATATAATGGGTTGACAGCTAATGGTTTCCTTCTCTCTCATTTACTTTTGCTTTTTCTTTTCATCCTCCTCTCCCCCCACGCCTGTTGTTTTCACCCTTTTCGATGGTGTGCACCTTTGGATGGCCGATTGTGTAACATCGGGAACCGGCATGTACGGCTCGGCATCCTTGCGTTGTTTTCTTGTCCAATTCAGGCTGTTTGTTTGCATCTTGCTCCAAGTTTACAATTGATGTCACTTTTTGTACCCGCGGGATCAGCCTACCACTCACATATTCTCGGGATTTATTATTACTGCACTTGGTGCTCCGCACCATCCCATATATCATCTACTCCTCCTCCAATAACGTTATATGTTTTCATCACTTGATATATTAAACATTTGTATATAACTTGTTTGGTCATCATGATACACCAACATAACGCCAAGAAGGAACAATGTTTTTTTCACTAGCCTAAAGGATAAGGCAGTTATGCATGTTACTTTGGCTATCATCCATCATTTGTTCCGTGCACCTGTCATCCTGCGCCACATTAGCTTTTATTTGAGTTTGACAGGTTGACAAAGGGTCTTTCAGCTGTCATTGTTCGCTGTATTATATGGCTTACACAACTAGAACAATTGCTTCTCAACAATCATTTCGGTATACAACCTAAGTGTTACTCATTGCTGTGATCAAATATTATGTGAGTGACAATGATGGTCAAGGTACCTTATTCACTATAGCATATATTTATTTGTGTTATCGTTCGGTACTAGAATGAAGCAGTAGTGAATCAGTGTAATCTATGGAGAAGATGAATTGAAATGGATTAGACGCATTAACTGTTACACGAATCCTATGTTGCATCCAGCAAACGCATGATAGGTTACTTGCAGCAGCAGCAGCAGCAGCAGCAACTCATCACTTTTGAGTAGCACACACATAAACTCTATGATCCCAAGAGTATAATCCCAACAATATCATCCCAAATATGATATTGATCTCTCAATTGCATGTCGTATTATACAAGATGACTTATGTTGATGCAATAAATATAACTTAACCCCATCCATATATGCACACCACTTCTCCGCCCAATTGCTGTAGAGCACATGCACATTATATCCCCTGAAGTCGCTAGAAAGAAACTGACAGAAGAAGTAGAAAGCGGGAGCAAAATGAGCATGTTCCAAGTAATAGTAGAAAGCATAGCCACATCTATATCATAACACCTCTGCTAGCTAAACCAGGAGAAATGCCAGTGGGAGTGCTTGACATGCTCATACCAGGTTGTTGCTGTTGTTGCGGTCGAGGTTGTGATGAAGAACCACTTGAAGGTGTTTGCTGTTGTGGTTGTGCTTGTCGCTCTTCCAAAGCATCCCACGGTAAAGTCCATTCCCGCTTCACTTTTGACCAAGATGTTGGATCAAAGATAATATAAACTCCCCGATCAACAGGATTTGGTGTTGTCCGCCTCCAACCTTGTACTGGTCTACCATTCTCATCGGTTTCCTTGGTAAGCCACATGCCTAATTCCTTATGGTAACGCCAATTCCGTGCATACCTACAATCGAGATGAATCTTTCTCTCCTAGAACAGAATTTCCTCTCACCCCTTACTTACAACTCCTGTGCTGCTGCCTCCTGTGCTACATCCTTTGGCATTGAATAAAAGACATAAAACAGAATTTCATCTGAAAATGTCCTCATCCGTTGATGCGCTGGTGGTGTGGCATGAACTGTCCTATAGCATGGTGGAAGGTAATAACCCGGCTCCACATTTAAACCCGGTGGTGTTTGCGTATCTGACCATGGAGAAATAAAGGTCGAATATATAGAGCTGCAAAACAACAACATGGTTGGTTGGGGATGATGGATTCCACATATGAGCGCCTTTGGGGTCCAATATCACTTACTCTGCAGTGTTCAAATCCAAGCCTAAAGTTGTCAGATCACTGCCGAGTGCCAGCATGCTCCGATCGGGATCCGTCATCCTTATTACTCCCAGTAATCCTAATAGTCCGTACGAATCACCCGATTTCACATCACTATTGCTTCCACTACTTGCACCACTACCAGGTGTCGTTGATGATGTTTTGCCATCTTGTTCTCGTACAAGCGATGATCCAACTGATTTTCTTGATTGCGTTGGTGTCGATTCACCTGCATTACTACCACGAGACTATAAATATCATGTTAACAAGTACGCCATCTAAGGAGCATTCATTCAAATTTCTTCTTACCCATTGAGATGATCCAAGCATATCGTTTCTAATACCTGGTGCACCATATTGTTTACTATCTTTAATCGTCATAAGTATACATGTTTATAGGATCCCAATGTATCATCACTTACTTGACATGGATTCTCGTGCTGATGTATAATCCCATGGTTCACCACCTACAGCATCTTTAGATGCAAGTGAGTTTACCGCTGAAAGATCATTGCCAAAGGGTGTTGTTGGTGCTCCTGGTGCAGTGGTGGAACTTCTTAAAGCAGGAAACTCGTCCATTGAGAAAGTTCTAGGTGCCAGACCTCGAGCATTCGCGAGAACATGGTGATCGCCTCCATGACCAGCGTAAGCGGCAGCAGCAGCTGTTGCACTATGTACAGGCTGATAGGATCCTAATGGCGATGACCCAGAAACTACACCAAACTCATTGGCTACTGCTGCATTACTATTTCCTGCTGCTGTTACTGTTGAACCGCTACCAAGAAGTGTGTCTTGAAGGTGAGTTGAATTAGACGCTGTGGATGGATAATTCGCGAATCGATTGGAAGGTAAAAGCGATGAGGAAGGTGGTTGAGGAGGTAAAGAACCAGCATTAGGCGTTCGAGTACTGGATGCTGGTGAACCTAACGCGGGAAAGTCGTTTAAATCAATGCCTGTGTTTGGGCGAAACATTGACGCAAGAGGTGGAGAGGGAAAGAAGAGAAGAAAAAGGCTACAGTGACAAAAGAGCCAATTCCATTATCTCCCAAAAAGTCACGTTTTGTTTTCCACCCGAACCAACACCTCTCTTACACACACACACACACTATCCTCCTTGTTTGTATAAATCAATATGGCATCGACACATAGCGTATATCTTTTTCGTCACATTCAGACCAACCAAGTGATTGTCACCACCAAACATTTCGCAAAGGTAAAGCTTTTACTTTATTCCCCATTAACGTTGCTAATGTGTTACTTTGGCAATAGAGTCGTAACCTTCGTCAACTCGACAATGCAACACGTCCTGTGCGCCTGAGAAAGGATTTGTGGCGACCTATGCTTGCACTGACAGGTTTTACAAACGAAAAATCAGCACAAGCAGTGACCGATGCACTCTTACAACGTTCAAAGGCACGACAATTCGATTTGAAGACTTCAGCAGAGCATTTATCCACACCCAAGCGTACACGAGGACCTGTTGAAAGTGATCTTGTTGAAAAATCAGTCTTGTCACTTCAAGAAGCTCTCGAATCAGTAGCACCAAAGCATTTCAGTCCAGAGACAAAGTTGTCAGCATTATGGGAACAACCTCGGTTCTTGGAGATGGTACAAGAAGGAAAACAATGGCCTGGATTTGTTGAACATGGTCAATTGGAACTTAAGAACAATCGCTTTGTTTCAGCATAGTCATCCCTTCATGGTGTGTGTCAATCAAAATTCCTTATAATGCAATAGACAATCTTTATATGAAATCATCTTTATCAATGCCGTTCAACGTGCTCTTTTACATGCAACGGATACAATCATTTCAACGTGATATGAGACTTGGTTTAATTTCTGGAGAGCAATGTTATATATTATTACTATCACTCCTATGCTATGATACGTGTCCATTTGAGGGTGGAAGCCTTGGGGGATCTTGATATGGGATTGGCTATTGAATACTGACGCCTAAGTTGCAATACACCGAGAAATATGCTCTGTCATCTAAGATAACCAAGCCAGCATTCTTGAGAATCCAAACGTAGTTGTCATAGGATCCAACATATTCGACTATAGCTTCAATTGTCCATTCGCCAAAGTGAATAATGTTTCATCAGGTACACCATCTATAGGCAGAAGTTAATAATTAAGGGGATATGATCAGTCATAATATCATACTTACGTTGCTGGATGAGAGGATTCTAAAGTCATCAATTGTACAAATCGATCAGAGAATTCCTATAATATCCTATCACATACACATGAAAAGAAACAACAGCAATCAGTACGATCTTTCTGGCTTTAATCAAATCAACACCATGCAAGAAGTGTAACGCCATCGACAAATGATACACACTTTGTACGCATCCTGGTAACCAAGCAACTGCAAGAGTGGTTGATAAAGCTTGCAACAGGTGAAGAGAACCTTGCCAGCTGCACAATTAAGTCGATCGACTGGGATTCTGCTTTACACCATGGTGCTCAATGCTAGCTAGGTCGTTCGTTGTCGCCATTTAACACTGGGCATGGTTGCACGCAAGGACGTTTGAAGCACGAATGGCGTTGGCATTGTTGTTATTGATGTCCAATGAAGCGAGCTACAACAATAAATAGTTAAACCATACCCCAGAACGTCAGCATGTTAAACTTACATGAAAAGCAGTGAATATAGGAGCAGGAGGAAGTTTCGCTATCCCTACTCGCGTTTTCTCATCATACCGTCCCAAGAGACTAACTTGCTGTGCTGGTGTCGATGTTGCAGTGTGCAATGTATAACAAAGAAGGGTAGTGAGATGGTGAATGCGTTTATGAGTCTTTATCGAGAAGAAACAACGAACAATAATCTAACCTGAACTCCTGGCTATACCAAGCACGCCAGAAAAATCGGTGCTTAACCACCATGTCCACATATAAAGCTCACCATGTTAACTTGCTCATTTAACTATGCAATATGATAATAAACCTATTAATACTTGAAACCTCTATACCACCGAGAACTTGCTTAATACCTGATTTTTGTCTCTTCTACATCTGCTATCAGAAATTATAATGAGCACTATTATCTGCCAATTTCACATGTTTCTTTGTGATAGAGTAAAAGCTATACACTATGATATATAATATAGCATTTATGCAGACAAGCACTCTGTATATGGTGGAAGGAGATAATAGTTCTACCCGCCGCGTTGAAGGAAAAGTCCGCAAGCACTGTGACTGCAATAAGCCCCTGTCTGTGCTACGATTACCTTTCAAAAGCGGTAATTTTGTGGTATATATAGTTTCGGCGCAGTGAAAAAACAAGCAGGAAAGAGTTCCGCTTCTCGGATAGTATAGTGGTCAGTATCCCCGCCTGTCACGCGGGAGACCCGGGTTCAATTCCCGGTCCGAGAGTCGAAAAGCGATCAATTCGTTTGAATTTCCCTTTTGTTTTTTGGTTTTGTTGTTCGGTCACGTGACCATTGTCATTGTTCGCGTTTGTGGATATAATACATATGAAATGGATGTGGGGTGTCTCAGATCAAAGAAAGCAAATTCACGTGTATTGGGATCCCAACATTTTGTGTTTAATCATCAGAGTACTGCTGCAATACATGGTTATGTAGCATCCATGGTCGGCTCAATGTGAAAGTAATAAATATGGTATAGCATAATACAATGTATATTGCTTTACATTTCGTTCAGCCATTGAGAAAAAAAATCAATGATGCAATCATAACATGAAATTGGGGTGGCTGCTTCGTCAAATGTAAGAATAATCAAAGGACGTCCATTGATCGACTGTTTCTTGTAACAAGATCATTGGTATGGGAGATAGATATGAAAGATGATCTTGCGTGGTAGTTGTGAAAAGTTAATCAAACTAGCGATAGGAAATAACTTGACATCATATTGGAAGTCGAATATCGTATTATTCTTAGATAAGTGGTTCCTTTGGTGTGTGGTATTGATTCATGCATGATGATTCTATATATTTGACAGGTGATACGAAGAAGGAAAATGTCATATAATGACCGTACCTTCCAATGCTTATAGACTACATTATATTTGTATGTGCTATTGAATTGTTTATCTATATCTTGCTTAACAATCTCCATGACAATCAAGTTATGAAAATGCAAAGATGCTTCATGAGTAACATGAAGATGGCTAACATTCCTTCATGCATAATCAAAGCAACAACAACATCAAAGAAGGATATGGGACCAGAAAGATCTAGTGCCTGATTATATTGGTTTTTGAAAAGCAAATATTGGTGTGTAAAACTCGCACATAATGGTTGACCAAGAATGGAAGATGTTTAATTTCCCATAGCAGACGTGATAATGAGTTGTATGGCAAACGCATGACTATCGATTATGCGGATGATTATAATATGACCAGCAGACATCAGTGTATATGCTCATTATCCCAAATCTCATTCACAGTGTCAGTATTGTAAGAGAGAGGTGTCATATAAATGAGACTAGTTATTTGCTCAATTACAAATATCGACATACATATCACAAGCGATCAGTGCTCCTGATAAGCTCATTGTCCAAATATAACGAAGTCAATATGCAATAAAGCATGTCCTTGTAGTGCTTATAATGACATTGGTTTTTATTGTTTATGCAATGATCAGTGTGCTAAATTTAGTCGGCAGGGCAGGGGCGGTGTCAACAAGTTTGTCTCTTTCACTTGACTTTGTTAACCTTGCACAATGACCGATCGCAACTCAGGCACTGCACGCGAATACGTGGAATCCTATGTCAAGAACCAAGATCTCGATAGCTTTCTTTCGGAGGCACAACCACAGTACGATCCTACCAAAAAGGCACAATCCAATGCATCGCAACAACAAGGATCGGAAGAATCAACTGAAAGTGACCAAAAGGCATCGTTACCTTTGGGATACAATCGACATCAACCGACCATGAATCCCATGGCAACGAGTGAAGAGCAACCAGAGAAGAAGGAAGAAATACCCCAAAGACCCAAGATTATGTGGGTTGTGCGAGACTTTATGGATCAAAAACGAGAGATACATGAAAAGGCTATCGACCATTGTGCAGATTTCCATGTGGATTTGTTGACATGTTTCAAGGATGGTAGCTGGTGGGATAAGGCCAAGATGTGTGAGGATCAAAAGCAAAAGTTCTGGAAGTGTTATCAGAGTCAAAAGGTGAGTGAACGATAACTATCCTAGGTAGATGGGA
Organism: Lichtheimia hyalospora FSU 10163; assembly: GCA_025094155.1. Classification (NCBI taxonomy): domain Eukaryota; kingdom Fungi; phylum Mucoromycota; class Mucoromycetes; order Mucorales; family Lichtheimiaceae; genus Lichtheimia; species Lichtheimia hyalospora. The sequence continues at coordinate 50,983 of PTRB01000007.1, forward strand.
TATTGACGTTGTATATAGGACTTTTTAAAGAAAGCAAATTACAAAGGTCCTGTCAGCACACCAGAACACGATAAAGAAATTGAGCGAGAAGCTATGCTTCTTTCTAATCAACATCGGGAAACAACAAACAACAAGCAAAGTAATGATGATTCCGCATAACGGAAAATATCCTACGCCACCCACTCCTTTATCCTTTGTATTCTTTCTTCCCTTCATTTGTACAGTCATGTAAATTCTCCAGAATAGACAACTTATAACCACCCCCCCACACGCAAATATTATTTGTGTACGGACATGTTTCAGGAACATGATCTTTTTATTACCTGTTTGTTATTGTTGGATAATATAAAATGAGAAGCTATCATGGACACGATGGAATCACTTATCTTTTTCTCTATATCATTCTTATATACACAATGAAGCACAGCCTTCTTCACAGTACAACTATTGTTGCAATCTCCATGGCGCTGGCCGTCACTGCATCACCACTTCATACACCAGCTGGGGACAATCCTCTTAGTGCTGTGAATCTCATGTCTCCTCAAGAAGTTGTTGGTAGTGCTGCACCACCTTTCCTTGATACTGCTACACCCAATATTGGAAAGGACACTGAAGAAGAAGAAGAAGAAGAAGAAAAAGAAGAAAAAGATGAACCCAGTTCTACCATGACACCAAAAGCTACTTGGTCAGAAGATCCTCAACCCACTGATCCACCACCAAGTGGATCATCATCATCTGCTGAACCAACATCCACCGATGAACCCTCTTCCACGCGTGATATCCTTCCAGTGAGCTCACCTGATTATCTTCCCGATTTTGAAGCTCCCGACTTTAGCACTCGTGAAGATATTCCTACAGGACCCCTCACTCGTGGTGAAATAGAATATGGTGTCGATGAATATCCAGAACCATGGAAGATACCTGAAGAAGGTCATCCAGAGATTGAAGCTGCTATGAAAGCCATTGATTGGGATCATGTACCAAAGGTGGATCGTCGTTCAGCTGACAAGGAATCAGGTGATCTCAAGATGGATGATTATGATGTCGGTGATGATACTGCATGTTGGTGGAGCGCTACTGGTTGTGTCAAGCCCAAAGCGAATTATCTTCCAGAGGATATTTACATGTGTTCAGATGCAGGGGATTGGGGATTGGTAAGTTGTGTTGTACTCTAGATGATAGTCGATCATTCATTCACCTTGATTTTATTAGACATTCGATGATGGTCCAATGAATCCTCGACCTGAAGTGATGGATAAGAATGATGGTAAAGACCCTTATGCGGAACCTTATCTCTATGATCTCTTGGCCAACAACAATCAATCCGCAACATTGTTTTGTAAGTAAAGTGATACTCATGGTTGCATGATTGTTGTGTAACTGACAACATGACTTTAGATGTCGGATCCAATGTTATCCAATATCCAGAAGCTGCCAAACGTGCATTTGATGCTGGTCACACTCTTTGCTTACACACTTGGTCTCATAATGCCATGACCACCTTAAGTGACGAACAAGTCGTTTCTGAGCTCTATTGGTCATTGCGTGCTGTCAAAGAAGCAGTCGGTGTCACTTCCAGATGCTGGCGCCGTAAGTGTTATATGGATCATGATTGTTTTCGATGGTTTATTGATAATTGATATGTATAGCTCCTTATGGTGATGTCGATGATCGTGTTAGAGCCATTGCTCATCAAATGGGTTTGCGTACCGTGTTATGGGATCGTGATTCTCAAGACTGGAAGCTAGAATCCATGACCAACAAGGGCACAATTGCTCCAGAAGAGGTGGATAATTACTTTACTAAATGGATCAATGATGCAAGCAGTGATGAGGAACATGGTCACATCAGTCTACAACATGAGCTCAACGAGAATACTATTGGTATGGCTGAGAAATGGTTGCCCAAGATGCAAGAAACTTTCAAGGTTAAACCCATCCATGAATGCACACGCATGGAAAGCGCATACTGGGAACTCGATGAACAAGATGATGAACAAAACGATGAGAAGGAGGAGGAAGTGGATGATGAAGAAGAAGACGATCTTGATTGATAAACACACATGAAGGATTTCCATACATTATAATATTAGTCGTTTATGCACATTCGTTGTAATCATAAAACTAGTCTCTATAGCTGTGCTAAATAAAGGGATCTGGACCAAATACGCTGTTTTCTTTAGGAATGATTGAATGATAATGTTGTTGTTGAAAAAGCATGGTTTCAAGTTTGCTTTCTACTTCTTGGCGATCAATGTTGTAATGATTGGTATATCGAGCGATGGTGTTGTCATCCACGAGCGTTGGGTTGTAAGATGCATCATCAGTGGGTATAGGGGGCAAGCTGGTAAATACCTAGTATTTCTTTGTTAGCAAATAATGTATTCGTCATTACCACTATCACTTTACCTCTCGTGCCAGTATATAATCAAAGTTGGTATCAGGAACATATTTGCTGCCGAGGTTTTCCAGGACTCTTTCAATCGATCCATATCGTCGAATCATGTCATATGCACGAATAGGACCAATGCCATGGATGGTAGCTGAAAAGTCGGTTCCACACAGTATGCTCAGATCAATGAATTGGTCACGTGTCAATCCCATCTCATGTCGAGCAACAAGAGGATCCACTTGTAGTATGGGTCGTGTCCGGGCGAAAAAGTAGCGTAGAATGGGAGCATCACCAAATACAAGGGTATCCATATCTATAATCGTCAATCAGTGATTTGTTTTTGATCATGTAGCAGTCGATTACCTTCTGTTACAGTAGCATTGCTTCTACCTTCTTTGGCCAATCTTGCACACAAAGCTTCTGCTTCGTGATTTTCAATAGTCAGGCAAACAAATCCAATCCCACGAAGAAACTCGATGCATTCTTCTCGCATATCTTGAGTAATTCGTATCGATCGCTTTTCTTTCATATTATCGTATTAGTATATTAAGCTCTTTCATCCAATAAAACACGTGACCTACCTAATGATCCCAACATATGCATATTCGCATCCTTTACATGGCGTAAGACATTTGAAGCGCTGTGGATCCGTTCACGGACGAGAGATGACATGATTTGATGTTCTTGCTTTGACAAGTTGCGCACAGTAGATGTGTATCTTTCTGCATCATCAGCTCTCGCCATGGCTGTTCTCAATTCGCGTGCAATTAATGCGAGTTTATGTTCAATCCTTTCCTCAGCAGCGACATCATCTTTAACATGTTGTTCAATATCTTGATCTGAAGAATGTTGCAATTGCTCTTGTTGTCGTTTCTTAAAGATATTGGTAGTTGTTTCTTCGAGCTCATCAAGTGTATCGCCTAATTCATCCAATATACGCGCAGCAGCAGCATCTGAAATGTCCTTGTAACTATCAGCCATGTCCGCCCATAGTGCTAGTCGTTGCGATCGGTCACGTTCATATGAAAGTGAATGTAGAACTTTCTTTCGTTGTCGATCGCGTCGTGCTTGTTCATATTCCTTGGCTTTGATACGTATTGATCCGTCAAATACAAAGATGGGCTTAATTCCAACCAACTGACAGAATCGTGCCATGCTGTAGAATCCATAAATGTGGCGACATGGGTGTGGCTCGTCACCATAAACGAACTTGTTCAAGTGACAACTGGCATCAAAGGCAATGGATTGGTGTGAAAGTGACAAAGCAGAGACTGTCCTTAAAGAACCAGGCGCATATCGTCGTAAGAGTGCTGTCAAACCATGAACACCCATTTTTGAGTAGAAATTAAAGGCGTTTCCCCGTTTAGTTTCTCTATTTACAACATCGATATATTTGTACATGATTCTCTTTATTGCTTTTTTTCTTCTATCAAGATGCTCGTGATTCATGCAAACCCATAGTGACAAGAAATCTGGCTGCATTATCAAGTTCCTTCTTTTGGCGTTCCTTGTCCCACTTGAGTTCCTCGGCCATGATTTCAACTACACGCGGTAATGCTTGATAAGCAGCTTCAGCATTCAAGAATGCCAAACGGGTGCGACGTGCTAATACATCAACTGCAGTGCATGCATACTCTTCACGACAAGCATATCGTACTTCAGCTTCAATGTACGGATAATTGGGCGTGATACGCTTTCCATAAGTTGGCCATGTCATTCCTGTAGGATCACTGATCAAACCCACAACCCATGCACGATCACCATAGCTGTTAGCCAAATGTACTGCCACCTCAGTATCCATGCCAAATTCTTGAATCAATCGAATAAACATGGTTGTGTTATACCCTTCACTTCCTAGCAACATGACCTGCTCTGTTTGACACTTTGGTGTCGTAGGTTCGAGATCAAATACTTCAATAGCCTTATCCACTGTTTCTTTAGCCATGGCGCGATAGGTTGTCCATTTACCACCAGCTATTGTAAGAAGCTTATCATCACTGACATGGATCACATGGTTACGGACAAGGGATTCAGTATTTCTGGCATGTGGATCACGCACCAGTGGACGAATTCCAGACCAAGCAGCTAATACATCTCCACGACGTACTTTGACATCTACAGTGCTCATGTTTAGATAAGTACTTTAATCACTCTCCCTTATGTCAATTTACCTTGGCTCAAGTATCGCGAGACTTCATCAAGGATCCATTTTATCTCATCTTCTTTGGGCATTGGATTGGGCGTTACTTCTGTGGGTGAATCTATCATGCATGTCAATTAGCATCAATACTTGAATATCAGTATAATAAACCAACCTGTTGTGCCTGCAATGGTACTTCCTTCCCATGGCAGGAAAAAGATAACACGGCCGTCACTAGTAGCTGGATCCAATAAACCCATATTGCGTGGACTGTAATAGTTTGGGAGAATAACATGTACACCTGCGGATGGAGCAACAATATCGGGTGTCGTTTCATCATCCATCTTGCGTACACCATCTGTGAATGGACCTGTTGCATTGATCACTCCCTGCATGATTCATTTTAGTAACACAAAGATCACGTTTCCTTATAAATGACATATACCTTTGCCTTGACTTGCCATTCTTCTCCTGTAAACGTATCTCGGACCTTGGCACCACAATTCACACCATTCTTGTCCTTTATCAGGCTTATCACTTCACAGTGATTGAGTACAGTTGCCCCATGGTATACAGCTGTCATTGCTAGTGCCACATTCATCCTTGCATCATTGTGATGACCTTGTAAAGTGTGAATAAAAGCACGAGATGAATTGAATCCTTGCTTATTTTACCATCATAATAAACAAGTGCGCCGACAAGTTCATCCTTTCTTAGCATAGGAAATGACTCCAGAGCCTTTGAACGTGTTAAAAAGTAACTACTCTCAAGTGCTTCACGGCCTGCAAATAAATCGTACATCTTGCATCCAACCCAATAGTATGGGATTTGCCACCACCTAGAACATAACAAGAACGATAGTATGAATAAAGTATCTATGTAGGCATCATTTCCAGATCGGGATTATCGATAAAATAATGCATCATGTAGTTGCACAGCATATCCATCCAAAGAGATAAAATGACGACATAGGGATAAAGAAAAAGGGACTTACTTGTATACAGGCAGCATGATAGGCAACTGGCCAGCGAGATATGGTGCAATGTCCAAAAAGATCTTTCGTTCATGAAGTGCTTCAACCACCAATTTGTATTGTTCGTAGTCTAATTCTGTGATTGCTTTTTGCAAATAACGTACACCACCATGCACCAATTTTGTAGATCGTGAGGAAGTACCTATATAAAGTGATGTGTGTAAATGGAAATCAATGACTTGGTAGTTTGACAAAGATATACCTGATGCAAAGTCATCTCGTTCCAACAAGGCAACACTAAGACCACGTGTTGCAGCATCCACAGCTGTACCAGTTCCCGTGGCACCACCGCCTACTACCAACAGATCAAATTCTTTTTGTTTGGATTGTTGTATTTGCTGTGCGCGAGATGGTGCTTTCCATAGTGGTTTATCGGTAGGTAACAATGTAGTAGCCGTTGGATGGGGTTGGGTTACTGCTTCGGCATAAACGATCTTATCCCGCGGCAATAAGAGAGGAGGACGAGGGGGTTGATGCTTATCATGATAGAGATAGATTGCCGTTCCTGTTGTAACTGCTGAAACTCCTGCAAGTGTCCATAGCTTTTGTGTGCGTGTATATGTCCTCCACATAATGTTGATGTACGTGTGTGGGATAAAAAAGAAGGGAAGGAGAAAAACAAGTGTGTAAACAAGTATACGCACAACATTGTAAATTCCCGACCAGGTGGCGTGTGCACGCGCTTGTTGATTGATGTCTCGTGATCCCTTTCTCCTGCAGAAACAAACTCCTCATTTCAATACTTTTCTCATTCGAATCACAAACCCATCGTCATTCAACGTACATTGCCTGCAAAGCTATTTAAAATAAAACTTGCATACATAATGAAATTGAAGGATCTGAAACACGCTTGTTGGCAATTGATGATAGTATTTGATTTGCTTCTTTGAAGCACCATACAACGACTACTAGAGTTTGGTGCTCAGATGCATATGTCAACATATATGAATGGCTGTGAATTTACATAAAACATGCGTTACAACATCTCTTTGTATTTGACAGCTCGCTCCTAACGCATGCATAAATCACCACTGCTTACGGTGCACATGCACATTATCACCTTGCAACCTATTATATTGGTCCTATTCAGGCACCAATTAACGAATCTCTTAAGTAATCACGGTGTGAATTTCCTTGAATACTTGAATCTCTTAGTGATCGTGGATATCTAACAAACACGGTGAAATCAAACTTGCAGTATCAATGATCGTTACATGATTGGGTTAGCGAATACATAAAACGGTCAAGAACCAGATGTTATTTTATAATGTTACACATCCTCTCTGTATCCTTACAGCTTTATCGCACAATGCTACTTCTTCCAGAAGATAATGACACTATGAAAAGAGAGTTCTTTGTTTTGAGAATAAATGTACATAACACAATGTTTTGATCTGCCCCTTTGTTTTCATATTCATCGTCTCTCTTTCTATACTCAGCTCACTTCTCTTTACTCAATAATACACTACAGCTTATTGATTGATCGTGTGCATTTTTTACGGTTCAAACATTTGTGTTGCAATGCATTCATGCACTGCTGTAAGAAGGATATCTTTGAAAGTCTAAGCTTTAATATTTACTTTCAATACCAGGAGTGCATGTTTCCCCCTTTCCTAGACAATCGTTTCATGTTTTTTTTTTAGATAAACATTGATGACAACCAAGTGGTTCTCCAACCAACTATCAAACAATTGTTGTTTCCCATACTAGTGTTCCATGTATTTCACTATTAGGCAATATATTACTTGAAAAGCAATGGCGGTATTGGTTTAATGTAATGTCGATCTATAAATAAGAATGCGAGTGCACAGAGTTTCTACGACTGATATATATGTGATTCATCTGATGTCGGTAACGGATGTATAAATATTCCGATCTTCTTCATCATTGGCTGACGGACAATGCTAGCGCGTACCACAGCATAATGACAGGTGCGCGGGTCCTTTTGAATATTCATAAACAGCAGTGTAACGTGAGGAGGCGCTTTGATTCAGTCAGCATTGGACCTTAGTAATATCTTTATTGCTTATCTGGTTATTCACTCGCTCACCTTCCTTTTCGCTTTTCTTTCATTTAACCATCATAAAATCTCGACAATGACTGACGAAGTGATCTTGGTATGCCCTTTTTCATGTTATATTGCATCTAGGCATAGTGCTCTATAAGAGGACAAACGCTAATGTATATGGTGTATTCGGAGAATAGCATTGGTATCCTGCTTCACCATTTGCCCAAAAAGTAGCCTGGGCACTCAACTACAAGAAAGTGGATTACAAGACTGTAACCATTCCAGTGATTGAACCACGACCCAAACGACGACCTTTGGATGGTGGTTATCGTAAAACACCTATTCTCCAAATTGGCAACCATGTTTATTGTGACAGCAAGCGAATCTTGGAGGAGATTGAGAATAGGTAATATAACGTCATTTTTGCACAGCCATCTTCATTGGACTCACGTGGTACATATTGCAAAGATATCCCGAACCGCCATTGTATCCCATGACAAGAAATGGTCAATCATCCAAGGGTCTTGCTCAAAGTCTTGCTCGTTGGTTGGACACTAGCGTGTTTATGACGATTGCTAGTCAATTTGATACATCGCTTCTACCTGAAAAATTCCTCAAGGACCGTGCAAGCTTTGTTGGCCAATCCACCTTTTCGACGGATCACTACTTGCGTGCTGAATTGCTTGCTCAATTGGAACTTGCACACCAACTTGTTCCTACTTCCAAGGATACTTTATGGATCCTAGACACATCTACCATGTCCATGGCTGATTTGCATTTAGCCATGGAAAGCTTCTTTGCTACCAATGTGTTGGGTATGGATTTTACTGAACGGTTCCCTCGTCTCTCTGAACATATGGATCAAGTCGTGGCAGCCGTTGATTTCTCTCGGACCGAAGATATGCCGACTTTGACACCTGATGAAGCTCTTGCTGTTGCTAAAAAGTACCAGGGTGCTAATGCTACTATCGAGAATCCAGCATCAGTGTCCACTCAAGTGAGTGTTGGTCAAATCGTGTCAGTCATTCCCACGGATAGTGGCAAGGTGCCTGCTATTGGCAAATTGCTTACACTTGATCTACAAGAGATTGTGATTGAGCATACAAATACCGAAACAGGTATCCAATCCATCATTCACTTTCCTGCCATTGGATATGTTGTAAAGCCTGTTGGTCAAGAGAAACTTTAATTTACAAAGAAATGAACAAATGATATAAACACAGCAAAAGAAGAATGATGAATAAATGTGTGAGAATGTGGGTGAAAGATAAACGATAGAGTGTGATGCGTAAAAAGTACGTGAGTGAATGAATGAGTGAATGGATATATATGTATGTCAGTGTCAAATGATCAAAGTGGAATACGTTATAACTTGTAGCATTTGCCATGTTCTCGTACAGTTTCTTCGACAATGAGATCAAGCCATAGGAAACGAGCTTGGCTAGGCATCACCATGACTGGTATATCAAGTGCTTCTCGTTCATGAACATTGTCAGCAGTACCGCTCCTACGACCATGTCGATACAACTCGACAGCTTGATCTGTGACATGACAAGCGAGAGATTTGTAGAGTCGTAAGGGAATGCTTTTGATAGGTTGCTGCTTTAGTGCATGCATGACAGCAGGATCTGTAGTGGATGGAGTGACAAAGGCACGGAATAAAATCAATTCGCATGGATCTGCTGTCAATGCAAAAGAAGGAATTTCGAGAACATCACCGTGAAGTCTTGCAATGGAACCAAGGATTCGACCATAGCTTGATGTATCCATTAAATGGTTACATGCTTCTCCCAGTGCTAACACAAAACGATGTATTTGTTGTGCTTGTTGTTGTTGATGTCGTTGACTGTCGTAATAGTAATAATCATCCGAGTATACATTGTCAGTGGTAATACCACCACCTATTGTTCCGAGTCCTCGTCGCATTGAATCATCTGTGTCGTGGACATGTTGTGTTGCCAGTGAGGATACAGTGTCCAAGGAGTATGCACGCCAATTGGCTATACATGCTTTTTCTTCATCCCCCAATGGTTCTAAACGATAACCGTAATCAAGCGGTACAACAGGGAATGAGAAGCGTTGTTGCTTATCCACAATCACATCAAGATCATTTCCATTATCAGCAAGGACCATTAATCCTACATAGACTTGTGACGGTGCACTTGTATTGGATACGGATTCCAATTGACGCGTGCAAGGTGTTGTCCACATTGTAGGTGCAGCTGGTAAGTCGGCCATGTATTGCATATCACGGAAATGATCAAGCATTACATCTGTGGATAATCGAAGCTTCGCACCCATAATACGTGCAATAAATGTTGGATCAGCAAATCGATATCCTCGAGAAAGTAGTCGTATTGGTAAATCTTTGTCATTGCCCACTAGACGCACCAAGAAAATATGTTGATCATCACTTTGACTGCTGCTGGTGCCATCCATTTGCATCTCGATATCAGAAAATGATTTGTTGGCTGCTGCTGATGAAAGTCGCGTTCGTGAAAAAATTTGACGTGCTGCACTAGGTCTTCGTTGAAGTGAATTACGTCCTGACGCTGGTTGTGAATGAATCACAGTATCAAAAAGCATTCCTAGGTCAGCAAGTGAACCCAGTTTCAAGCCATCAGCAATTCTTTGAGCTGCATGAAGGTACGCATGTAATGCAGGATCATCGCTATAAAGTGTATCATCTTGGAGTGACCATTGCTTGGTTGTTTCAAAAAGGCGAAGAAAGAGTGGATGATTAGTCGACAAATCACCACCTTCTAATGATTCAAATGGCTATGGATTGGATCAGTCATATGATATTTCACACAATGAATCAACTTACATCCATGACAAGTTTTGATGGTAATACGCCATCATTCTCCACAAGGATATGTCCTTTGCCATCGAATAATACAAATTCAAGCAACAAGCGTTTCTGTGTCTTTTCAAAATTTGTTGTCTTAATATCCAGTGGAAGTTGATGTTTACGATATCTGAATACTGTCAAGTAAAGTAAACTCAAGCATCCAAGCACAACAATGGCAACAATGATGCCAATAAGAGCTGCAGTTGTAATTGTTGGTACCGGTGGCGCAACATTGGGTGCTGGGCGGTGATATTGTGTACCAGCCATTGCAGTGTAATGCATTCCTAATTGACACAATTAATTTCCATTGTCTTGGTTCACTATCTTTTCCCCTTATTGTGGCAACCATGCAAACAACGCATGCTGTGTCACCAGCAAGGAGGTATAATGGCTTACCTGTCACGGCAACTGCCATTAGCAATGCACATCCAAGGCGTTTGTACCATTGGTTTGCCCACTTCTCTCTTAGTTTAAAGAATATCGATAATGCAATCGTAACTGCTGCACATGCAATGATAATAGCTCCCACCACATAAGCAGGATTATATTCGAGAATGAAGTATCGGATGGCAAATTGGCCTATATATATTCAGTTAATGTCAAATGTTGATGTCGTTTATGTGTCAATCACACTCATACCTAGATAATGCATACAGCCAATGCCACACTGTGTCATTTGAAGAGAAAGAGAGAAGAAAGTGAGTGAGATGTATGATGGTTCGATGATGTGCGTTTCGACTTACACCGGCTACGATACCGCTGATGATGATGCGGGCATAGTGTACTTTTTCTGTAATACCAACGAATCCGAATGCAATAAACATACATCCGATGGCGACGAATAAACTTGCAAATGTGTATCCAGGAGAATAATCAAGTTGATATTGATCCGGTGAATCATGGTATGATAGCTTGAGACTGTTGTTGCCGATAAAGTGCATGGACCATATACCAACAGCACCCATACAAAATGCTGCTGCCATTAACAATGCCCTGTTGTACGTAGATTGTATGTTATTATATTGTATCGCGTGTGTTTGTGCGTATTCTAGATGCTGACCAGTTGTAGACACCTTTATAATGGGTGCGTTGTGATAGTAACTCGAGTGCCGTCATGGCACCCACTGCTGATACCAAATAGCTGACAAAGATGACACCACCATTGAAGTTTTGTATTGCCAGCTCATCCATCGCTATAGCTATTTGGAATGAGAAAGGAGAAAAAGAGAGAAAACAAAAAGGCAATAAGAGAAAAGAAGGGTAAGAAAGACTACTTTGCGTGATAGAAAAAGAATTAATGCGACTATCCGGCAAAAGGCATTCAGACGCTAGTATAGCGTATTATATGAGCAATTATTATATTCTACACATTACACACGCCAACATCTCCGTTTCATTCTTCTCGTGAGAGGGTTGCTTTTTTTAATAGTAATCTTGACAACAACGAAAATGCATGTGGGGTGTGCATTTCTTACCACTCTTTGATTACATACAATGAGTGGTAAGCATTTGATTTCATCACTGTCATCAATGCTACCACTTTGCTGGATACGGCATAGGTTGTTATATGCCTCCTTTGTTGCTCTGTGCACACCGCATCAAAAGTGGACGTACACATGTGGACGAGCCGTCCGTCGGTGACACAGAGCAACTGATTGTGTCACATGAAAGAAGATCAACCCCATTCGCACTACATTGCTTCTTGTTTTAGGTATCCTAAAAAGTACTCAGTTCATTTTCGGTATAGCTCCCTACACTGTCGCGGAATTATCCCTGCTAATATTGACAAGTGATTGACAGGTTGTCTTAATAACGATCGGTAAGATTAATAGTGTATTTCGGAATTCACATGTTGATTTCATTAGGCGCAGGATCAAAGTAAATGCATCCATACACATATACATCCCCTTGGTGATTTGCTAGTGTGGGAGTGTTGGACATGATGATGGATAGTGCTACACTGTGGCTGGTTTCAGGAATAACGTGCATTGGTGCAAAGTTGACCTAGATGGCGGGTACAAAAATGATCGGCGTAGCGCTCTTGGAAAACATCTCATCCGTCAGCTTTCTAGACCCTACTCGTTGCTCAGTACACTAATGCTGCATATTTGCGCTGATCGTCATTCCGTTTAATGAAATAAGCACATGCTTAGGATATGCAAGGGTGAATTCATTGATGTGTATGATGCATAATGAGCACACGTGTTTATTGACATTCCTTCAGTGTACTACCGTCACATCTGTCAGCATTGGTGAGTATGTAGATTTTTACCCATGGATTTAATCGCAAATAATAATATATCGTTTGATGCTATTGATAATGATAGAATCCTATTCTATTGCTAATGACACCATTTTCTCACACTAGATTATAACCGAGCTGCATTGGCAACTGATGCATTGTCAAGTTTCTTGTAAAGTTGTTCAATTTCCTTTTGGAAGAATTTGCGAGCTTCTGGTCGTTTCAATTTGAGCGATGGAGTAAGCAAATTATTTTCGACCGTGAAAGGTTTTGAATCGAGGTGGATAGCCTTGACGAATTCAAATCCACGCATCTCAGCCCGCTTGCCATTCTCCGTCATGCGTTCAAGCACAGCGATATGAACCTCGGGATTATTGCACAATTCCTCATAGCTGAGAGATTTGAACTTGGGTAGCTTTTCTTGGACCAATTTGCCAAGTTCGATTGGATCTGGGATAACAATAGCCACCAAACAGCTCTGTACAGAGTCGCCATATACAAAGATCTGTGACACAAGAATATCGCGTGCATAGATGTTCTCAATCTTTTCAGGTGCAATGTATTCGCCTTGCGACAACTTGAAAATATTCTTCTTGCGATCAATGATCATGAATGTTCCACGCTCATCGATCATACCAATATCGCCCTAAACGATATGAATGAGATATATGCAGCATGTAATGCTTGGTTTTTCGTACCGTGTGATACCATCCATCCTTGTCAAATGCTTCATTGGTCTTTTCTTCATCCTTGAAATACCCCAAACTGACATTATATCCTCTCACACATATCTCGCCACGGGCATATGGCTTGTCAGTGGTTCGATAATCCATTTCGGGCACGTCAACTAATTTCATCTCGTTGCAAGGAGCAGGAATACCAATACAGCCAGGCTTGGGATCACCTTCAATTTGCATAGTACAAGCTAAAATCATTTAACATATGTTAGTAATGTTGAATGATGTATAAGAAGATAGGGAACGATACTGAAACTTGCATTTGTTTCCGACGCACCAAAAGATTCTCGAATATCTGCAAGCAGTGTGACACGTAAAAGTTGCATAACTTCTTTGCCTAAGGGTGCAGCACCAGTATTGATGAAGCGTACACGACCACCAAGCATCTGACGCACTCTATCAAATAAGAGTCGATCGTACACAGGGTGTTGAGTGCCTTTGCCTTGTTCAAGATTTTCTAATTTGGTAGCAATAGCTTTGCGAAAGAGAGCTCCTTTTGCTCCAGACGCTTGGAGGGTGTTTTGCACAATACCTGCATATATCTGATAATGAGTATTATTGAATCTCTTTCTCTAGTCAATGGAAACTTGCCAGTATAGATACGATTCAACAAACGAGGAACAGTATTGAAGAGAGTTGGCTTTAAAATCTGCATATCTTCCAAAAGATTGTCGATCTTTCCACTGAAGAAACCTAAACGTGCTCCACCTGCAACTGTAAATGCATCCGCTACTCGACCTGGAATATCCTTTAGTAAGTCATCATCCATCATTGACATTATGCATCATGATCTTACCGTAGATATGACCTATAATCAACGACGTTGTAAGTACACGAGCTCCATTTTCATCCTATGCCATCACTGTCTTACTTACCAAGGGGAAGATAGGAGATACCTACATCAGCTGGACTTGATTTGACATTGTAGATGGCTCCACTGACAGCTGCAACAAAGTTGCCATGAGTGAGCATGACACCCTTGGACTTTCCTGTGGTACCGGATGTATACATCAATGTGGCCAAATCAGTGCGTTGAGCTGGATTGTGTGGTACAGGCATCTTCTTGCCATGTTGTTCAACGTGAGCAAAATCCACCAACAATAATTCCTTTTCTTCAGCCCATGCATGTAATGCTTGACTTGATTCATCATCCAATGCATCAAATGAGATAATGGCCTTGAGATTAGGTAGCTTGCTTTTGAGCTTGAGAAGATCGGTAACGTGATCCTTTGTGCATATAACCACTTGGATGTCAGCATGATTCATCACATATTCTACTGTATCAGGACCCAATGTGTCATAAAGGGCCACCACATAAAGACTATGTAGAGCACATGCCCAATCAGCCAAGTGCCATTCAGGTCGGTTCATGGACCAGATACCAATGGGGATTTGCTTTGGACGCGTTTCACCAATTTGTTGCAACACATGTTTAAGACCGCTGCCAAAGTTGTCCACACGCTGAGCAACTTGTTCATAAGTTTGCCATTCAAAATGATTGGCCCTTTCACCCGTTTTTCGATCGAGAATGGGTCGTTCACCAAGGCATGGTTGATCTCGTGATAACTTGTAGCCTAATATAAATGGGTTGGTTCAAGTGATTCTCCATTGATACTATCCATTCCATACATACCATTATAAAAGAGATCATATATATTGTTGATACCAGGCACGAATGAATCCATCAATTCGGGTGTACGTCTCAAAATGGCTACATGAATGGCAATTCAATCACTGTGCAAGAAAATGGGGAAGGAAGGAAATAATTGTGGCATGCAACGTTACTTACGCGACTCGCCAGGTACATCATTAGAAATTTCAATTGTCTGCTTATCCATTGTCAAGGTCACCATTGTATCTGGTAAAGCACTTTTGTGTGAAAAGAAAAGATGGGAGAGAAAGAAGCTCAAATATGAAAGAGTAGAAGGGGAAGTGATAGGGAAGTAAATGTGCCGTACTTCTCAGGCAAGATTGCATATTACATAACGATGATGGTCGGCACATCACACTAATGCTTCGTGCGAAAATGTTGCGTTGGTGTTTTCAAAGAGGAATCTGAGATGCATAATAATATGACGATTGTTATCCATAAGATAGACGATAGTCAATTACATATAGGAATGGAGCCATACATATACATGGGCATTTATCATGTCAAGTAGTCCAAATGTGCACAATGCTTTTAACGTGGAGTAAGCAATATTTTTATTCTATTCCCATTGACAAGGCCAATTCTCACGGGATGTCGACCACACTCCGAATCTGTCATCATTCGGATGATTGGGCTATTATGGCAGCAGGTTGCACAGCCTATAGCCAAGATGAGAACCATGATTTACACAGCAACAAGAAGACAATGGATACAACACAAATATACCCCTCATTATGCAAGTGATAAAAGTCGTTGAAGCTATCTTTGAATGATGATCATAAATAGTATGTATATATATTGTTTCTTGGATATCTGAATAATGTTGAAGAGGTATTCTACAGCAAACTGGAGATGATCATGCATGGACCATCATTTTTTGTATGTGGTGGGGTAAAGTGGTGTAACCTAGAAAGCATGGGCGGCAATAATGCGTTGGAATTCCTATAATGATATGCCAAATAAGTTTTCAATGTCCTATAAGGATTCATGATCACTGCATTACCTTTTCCAAATCATCCATACTAGACATTTGTCCACCATTTCCACCAAGGACATCTAACGATGGTGCTGAATTGGGATCATCATCAAGACCTTGTTTCGTCACTGGTTTGCGACTGATCTTGTTGCGATCATGGGTATCAATGTAGGTAGTTGCAAACCGTGCAAGTGAATCGAGATCTTGCTCTGTCACATGTTTCAACTGGGTGCTGACAGCTCGTTGGCTTGGTAATTGGATGACCTTTTGTGCAGCAAGACATAATCGATCTTCATCTGCCACCTTGGCAAGTAATGAATATTGTGTGTGGTTTCGTGCCAATGGTTTGCTAATGAGGGCACCATGCGCCAAAATCATATCCACACCTCCTTCTGGATTACGTGCCACAGCTAATATGGGTGATGTGTTGTTTGTTGCCAAGGATCCAGGTCGTTTATTGTCATGACCAAGCTGTTCAAGTGCTGAATCCACTCGTTGTAATACATCACGTATTCTGGTATCAAGTTGGGTAACAGGAATGGGCGAGGACCGGCCTTGCTGAGGATTGCTAACACGTGATGTGGATGTGTTTGTCTTGAGTGGTTGTAAAGATCGTTGTCCCTCTCTTGATGATGATCGTGATGGGCCATGGATCTTTCGTAATGTAAAGAGTTTCTCTCCATTGTCTCTGGAACCAGGTGCATCATCATGCAACACTTCGATTACTTTGGTTGAAGGATTGAGTGATTTCTCTATAAAGTAGATAAACACAAATGAGCCATGGGCATTGTGATGTATAGCGATATGGTTACCTTGGGTATGTTGTGTTGAGATTGCCATGCGATAATGGTCATTATCTCCATGTGGAACAATATGAAACTTGTCAAGAGCAATTTCAGTAAGATCAGCAATGGTTACTGTTGATGAAACTGCAATCAATTTGTCGATGCGTTCTCGAGCAGCATCAGTTGGTTCAACCTTTTTACGTCTGAGATTTTTGGCAGCGGAAAATGCTGAAGGGATGCTGCTACTGTTGTTGTTGTTGGTTCCTTGTTTGTTGGTAGTGTTGTTGGTATACAATGAAACCTTGACATACACCTGACCTTCACGTTCATTGACACGTCGAATACGCTTATGCAAATAGAATCGAATAATCGAATCTTCTCCACTGCCATGTTGTTGCTGTCGTTGATGTAACAAGTTGGATCTGCGAGGATCAGTTGAAGTCGATGCAAATTGTTGTGAGAATTTCTTGACATGAGCCAATGATGGCATAGGTGTTGTCAATTGATCCGTCATAGAGCGAAAGATAGCTAATGGTTTATCCTGTGTTGCTAATGTTACTTCATCTAAAAGGAGAACACTTGTTATATAACCATGTATATGTATATGCGCTCAACAAAGCCTCCTCTTTACCTCCATTCATGGATTTGACAGTCAAATAATATTCAACACCACTACCGTTGGTTGGTGTAATAGTACGAGATGAGGATCGTCCACCTGAAGCCTTGTTTTCAATTTGTGCAATATGGAATCGTTCCATAGCTTGGATCAATAATTGCTCGGCACTGGTGTTTTCATCGACTAGCATGGAGTGATACATGGCCCCTACATTGACGTTTCCTGCAAATACACGGAGAACAGCAAGTTGCTTGTTGTTGTTGTTGTTGTTACTTGATGCATTGCGAGGAGCTGTTCTATCTTCGGACATGACCGATGATGCAAGTGAAGAAACGGAACCACTATCGGCATCTTCCGACGAGATACGAGCGGGAATAACAGAGCTGGGCTTGATGTTGTTATCTTTTTTGCCTCGAGAGAATAATCGCCATAGTGAACCCACTGGAGTTGTTCCTGAAGTAGGTTGTTTGGTATTGATGGATGGTTGATTTGATGGTGTACAAGTGGATGAAGTAGAAGAATTAGAGGATGTGGTTGTGTTACTATCTGGCAATGATGATGTGGGTGGTTGCTGTGATACCGGTGCAACTGTGGTACTCTCCTGATGTGAAGCACCGTGCTGCAAAGAATCATGATTAACTCCGATGTCGTCTTGTTCTTGCTCCTTTTCATCCATGCTCTCGAAATCATCGTCATCATCACTGCATTCAGTCACCATGCTTTCTTCCCATTCTTCATATGCTTCTCCAACTTGTTGTTCTCCATCATCGCCCACAAGGATGATTTGTACTTGAACATTCAAATCCTTATTCATGGTAACTCTTCGTTTCTTGTTGCCAACAGCAGCTGATGTATTATTGGTTGCTTGAGGAATATAATGCACTGCTTGATCCATTGCAGTCACCTAGAATCATGATTGATTGTAAGGCGATGAATAATTCACTCTACATCATAAACTTACCTCGACATTACGATGCTTGTTAAGTCGTGCCAAGCGCTCAAATGGAGTCTAATAGAGTCATTAAATTAAAAAATGATTGAATATTAAATAACCAAGTAAAATATGTACTTCAATATTCTCGGCAGGGATATAGCCCACTTCGGATGTTTTGAGAACACTGACGAGCCACCAATATGAGTTGGAATCATCCAGTAATGTCAGGGCATCTCCTTTGAAAACGGAAGCTTGTCCTTCGACAGTTGCTACGAATGTGTGTAACGCGTACACCAAGTCGAAATTGATATTCTCGTCAGGAATACTGGGAGAAGAAGTAAATGTGGAATCGTCGTCGTCGTCTTCTTCCTCGTCTAGGTCATCTTGTTCTTCTTGTTCATAAAGTGTTGTGTCTTTATGCAATGTGAGATTGTCTTGTTCAAGTGGACCGGGGGCTGATTCCGAAGTGAATTGTGAAGAACGTTGACGTTGAACTTGAGTGTTAATGGCTGGAACTTTTGACATGGCCAAAGATAAATATCAAACAATAGCACTGTGTTATGCTATCGTAAGAGAAAGCAAGTAGTGAAGGAAAGAAAATAAAGGGCGAGGAGAGAAAGAGAGAAAGAGAAAGGAGAGAAAGAAAACAAGTAAAAAGGAATGAGTGGCGTCGGCATGGCAAGTATTCTGTGCGCCCTGATCAAAAAGTCAAATACATAGCAAGCATTCAAAACGCCTGCTATTGCTGCTGCTGTCGTTTACACATGTCGGCTCGGTAGCACCTCACTCCACATCTGGGTGCTTGGGTGTGACAAACAGAGGCACCTGGTCGGGATTACCAACATCTGTGATGCGCAATGCAAAGGATACAACAACTATGGGAGTACAAAGCTAGGAGAAAAGGATACTTGTATATATTATATACACACACACACATCATAAAGAAGGGAAAATACTAGGCGTAGTAACCTGGGGTATGTGTGGGAAGGAGAAAGGTATTCAACAAGGAAAACTTCCACCCTGCATGAAAGGGATGCATGTTTCAAACAATCAAGGCACTCAAGTGGTGATTCCCAATAATCAGTTAATGACCCGTGTGCTATTCAGGGGTGAAGTCAACCCCAATATTGCGCAGCATTAATTCAACGCATGAACACTATATGCAGATCAAATTTGCCACATGGTGATTCCTTTCTTTATTCAATCATAATATCAAATCGATAAAGAAGCTTGACTAAAGTGTGATGGCTCTGGCTTACCTCTTATACCCAATTCTGCAAAGATCTTCTAGATCAACTCCGGGAATTATAATGCATAAGGCGAATGGAAGATATTGAATAAGCTAGTTGGTATTGCTTGTCATGGAACATATTTCATGCACGTGGTAGCTTCTGGAACCATGATCGGCATTTTTACATGTACTCCAAGGTTGAAATGCTAATCGCTGGTGGTGATTGTTTCATTATATAGTCTTGTCATTGTCAAGACCACCACCTTGTTGTTTTTTCTTACTCGTGAGAATAATGACGGATTTAATTACATATCAATCGCTTTTTTGGATGATCCCATGATAGTGATCCTTGGAGCGAGATGTAGTTTGTACACCAACGATCAATGTAATCATGTGCTAGTCTACACATAAATAATCTTAGGCACTGAAAGGGCATATGTGGAAACGCAATTTTGGGTAGATTCTGCCACTCACAACATCAAATTACAGTGAATTGGTGCTCATATTGTCTCTAGTTAATCTCGGAATGGTTGATGAAGCGGAATTATTTTTGGGAAAGAGTATGTGATGTAACATTCAGCTTGCCAACAAACCATTCCAAGGATGCTTTTGATCATCCACCCATCTTTCAAAAAGTTGCGAATCCCAGCGTTCTTTCAAGTCAGGGGTCAGAACGGTGGGTTAATTAATATATAGTGTATCAGGTGTATATCTTCTTATGGTTGTGCTCTTACGACATACATGACAATGCTCTGATGAGAGCAATAAAGGGATTATTTCTACAAATGCATGTATCGTAAGCATTGTAAACGCTTATGATTGAAGGGATACATTTGAACGTGTTGATAGGTCACAAGGAAGGGATATGCCTACTACTACTACTCCTTGCATGTAGTGAGTTGTATGACGCATTGAACTTTATGTCTTTCAATGCACTGGCGCAACGGTGTCATGGTTTATTTGCATCGGACATAGAATGTGTTGTGTGGACCATGACAAGTATATGCAGTATCATTTGAAGTATCAACGTCCTTATATAACTGTCAATCTATTACCCGAGCTGTTGTTATCGCCCCAACAAAAGACATGTTCGGGGTGCAGTCAAACAACACCAACTACAATGGACTAGTGTAATCTTAGTTTGCCAAGATGGTCGAGAACGTTAAAGTGATAACAACCGTGCATCATCAAGGTTACAATAAAGTGGCCATAGCAGCGTTGAGAAATTTACTTAATCAAGGCAAAAATACACACAGGACACTTCGTCACATGTATTCATCACTATAACGCATAATGAAATTCAATATCCTCTATCATATAAACCCTTTTATAGAGAGACCCGAGGATGATTGACTCCGCATGTGTCGAGAACCTTTTTCCTTTGAGATCGTCATTGTCACTTTTTTACACCGTGCCACTGTAGTGTGCGTCCTGATCTATTTACTATTCAAGATCCAACCCATTAGTAAATGATTCCAAGGTGCTTGTTTGTGAATTAGAGTTGGTCATGTTTACAATCTTGTTTAAGAAGCATGTATCCAAGTTAAGATTGACACACCATGGTGATGGTTGTGATGGAGACATGTTTTGGGTTACACCAATGGATGCTCTATTATTGGCCACCAATGCAGCTTTAACTACAGTCAATCTTGTTTGTTATATCCAACAAGAAAGAAAAGCTTGTCTAGGCCATTGCGGCGATCATTGTTTTTATTATAGTTCGAAAAGAAAAAGGCACTCCCTTTTGGAGGCGAATAGAAATAACCATTATCCAATGGGCGTTAAGAACAAGGAGAAACGGTGAAACTGGAAACGATGCTGATGTTGAAAAAAGAAACAGGGCAGTGCAAGCAGTAGTTGTACCCTTCTTTCCTTTTTCTTTTTTCCACCTTTACTCGGTGTGTCCGTGTGTGTGTCAAGGTACCCAGTCAACAACCCTTTCCACTCATTATCACAACAATGGCGCCACCGCCGCCGAATGGACTACGCGGCGACATGTACAGCATCACCACCACTACCACAGGCTTTCATCGAAGAAATTCTGGCGCGTGGACAACTACCATCCCTTCTTCTACTTCTACAATCACTTGCACTCAGTCGCCATTGACTCCTTCAACATTATCTCCTGTATGGAAACGACGAAGACCCTCCAATCATCGACTTCCATTATCGCATGATCAACCAAGTCGTTCACGTTTTTTCTTTTCGAAATATGATCGACGATGGCGATGGTGGCATATGTTATTTGCTCTTATGATCTTGCTTGGTTTAATTCAATTCATTGGAGTTCTTGTGAGCAGTCGCCTTTTACATAACAAAACTACTTCCATCCGCATAGGTAAGAATGAATTGATTTTGTGTGACATTAGACAAGTTTTCTTACCGTTCTGGTTTGTGCCACGCATTATTAGCATTACGAGAATTTCCAAAGATGCCATATCAACATTTGGATGATACGCAAACCACAACATCACTTGTACAAGGAACCACTATATATCATGTGACCAAGGAATTTGGAGTGGCATCCATGGGTGGTATGGGAATGGTTGTTACTGCCCTGGCGGCAGCACAGCAAAGATCTGGAACAGTTAATGCAGCTGTGGTGATGCCATTTTATTCATACATCAAGAAGAAATACAAGGTGGATAAAGTGACAGATCTCGTAATCGATGTACGCGATAATGAAGGACGATTGGTACCTGTCGAATTCCGCGTGTGGAAGATGATGCACGTGTTCAATCCGCCACCGCCACCACCTCAGCCCAATATCACCATAGAAGCCACAACCTTGGATGATGGTACCATTGTCAATACTACATTGGTGGATGGTGCTATAGTGAATATGACCTATGATGAAGCAATGGAACAATATCAACAACAGCAATTGGAAATGCAAGTACCGATTCCAGCTAGTGAACAAGTACCTGTATATTTGATTGGACCTGGTAACCGGAAACCATTCAATAAGGCATTCCGTGCTAGCAAAGTACAAAACATTTATTCAACACCCAAGGAATTACCAATGGAATGGAAGGATCAATATTTCACCAAAGCAGCTGCCGAATTCCTTGCACATCAAGCAGCTGCAGCTGATGAGACGCCGCTATTCGCACCCACCCAGATGGCCAGTCGACACGTGGATGTCATCCATATTCATGGTGCTACCAATGCTTATACAGCCTTATATATGCGTGATTTCGAACGGCGTAATCAATTAGGTGCACGCACTCCTGCTATTGTATATACCATGCATGATTATCTTGACGAATTACAGTATTCCATTCGTTATGCCAATGCTGCCAGATTCTTCAACGATATCAGTGGTGACACGGATGCACTTAAACCTTATACACGTGATCAGCGTACATTCATGTCAAGTCTCGGTATCGATTATGCAGATGTTGTCACATTTGTTAGTCGTCAAATGGCCAAGGACATTGTTGAAGGTCGTGATGATTTCTATCTCAAGGAATTTGTCATGGATGGTATTCTACGCAAGGCAGAGCAAAAGCGATTCTTTGGTATTACCAATGGTGTTGATTATGGTGCACTCGATCCATTTTCCAACAAGGTGTTGATACAACGTCGTGCTGTGTTTTCCGAATATGCATTGGATATGCTTAAATCACATCGAAACGACACCATTATTGAACGAGATGAATCATCCGCCGTATGGCATTTATCAACCAACAACAAAGACTTTGTATTATATGCCAAGGATCAAGCCAAAAAATATTTGATTCGACGCAAGGTGTTATCTGAAACTGATCTCACACGACCCGTTGTACTCTTTGTGGGCCGATTCCAGTATAACAAAGGACTTGAAACCTTTCAAGAAGCAGCACGTCATTTCGTGGAGAACGATATGAAATTCGTGGTGATTGGACAACCCAACAATTATCCACTCAAATGGATCAAGGCATTACAGGACAAATACCCTGACAATGTACTCGTTTTATCATCTGCTTCACAACAGCGTCGATGGCTTACACTCTGTCGTGCAGCTGCTGATTTCATGTATGTGCCAAGTGTCACCGAGAGCTTTGGGCTTGTGGCTGCTGAAGGCTTGTTATTTGGTACTCCTGTTATTTCTACTGGTGCTGGTGGTCTAAAGGAATTCTTGGTCGATCGTCCTTCTACTATACAACAACAAGAACGAGATATACGAGTGATACGTGATAAAACGACCCATGCACCCATTGTCACTAGTGGAGAGCAATACAATGCATATCTCTTTGATACGAATTCACCGGATCGATCACTTGAAGCAGCTATCAAAGATGCAGCACACGATTACCAACGTAACAAAGTTAGCAAGATAAGGCGTGAGGAATTTCTATTACGGATGATCAATAGCGCATTTGCACTTGGATGGGATCGTGGCAATCAACAAGGGCCCATATATGATTATAATCGTGTATATCAGCTTGCTCTAGCCGATCGGCACATACCCCATATAAGCAAGCATGAAATCGATGAAGAGCGGGTTCTCTTACGACGACTCCATAGCAGTAGTAACAATTCTTAAATTCCCTCATCTCCCTCCACCATTTACCTACCGACTGTACCATATGCAACACACACGCACACACGCACACACACGCACACACACACACACACACATTTCTTTCTCCTCTTCCGCACATAGATCCAATCACTTTTGCATTAATATACACGCTACTGCCATTCTTTTCATGACAAAGTATTACAGATATTGGAGAGATTATTTATAGATCTAGAAACAACATATACAGTGTTTGCAGTTGCAAATGAGGAAAAGGGGAAACGATTATGTTACAAAAATAGGGTGATGACCATGAATAATGATAGTGATGATGGGATGATAATGATGAATGAATGGGTTGATATTCATTTCGGGTTTACTCGTTTTCGGTGTGGATCAAACTTTCCATAAGCGTATCTTAAGGAAAACAAAGAGATTAGATATTGACTCAGAAATCTCTTTCACCCCCACCCAAAAAAAATACATACCATAATCATGATCCGTAGGAGAAGCCGACATGAGAGCATCATCCCAAGGTGGACAAATATCCATACTCATTGTAGCATCTTTATCTCCAAACACGATATCACCGAATGTATAATCGTCATCCTTTTTACCAGTGTATCCACCATGCGTGAGCTGAATAGGAGAACAAAATACATCGCCACCATCCGCACTACTTTTACTGCTGATGCTACTGGATGATGATGATAATGATGATGATGATGTTTTCTGCTGCTGTTGTGTTGGCGGGAAAAAGAAACTCGCTAGCTCAGACATGTCGGGTAAAGATTGACCATTGATACCATTATTGCTGACATGATCGTTTGTACTCTGTTGTTGTAATTCATCCAATCCTTGTGCCTTGCGCCATTTGTTTGTGATACGTTGCAAAGAGAAATCAGTAGTCAAGAACCAAAACTTGTCAAAGAATTCGGCAGGGAGTTGCCAGTTGGATGGTACAGCAGGATCACCTCCATGGAATGTCGAATTACCAATTAGGCACCGTAAACAATCATCCAAATCAAATAAATCACGGAAGAGGATCATGCGATCACGCATATGTGGAGTGGGAATAAGGTCAATACGTGGATCATGAGGAATTGTCAACTAGTGACAGCAACGAAATATCAATACATAATGTCCCATCACTTTTCGTATCCTTCTTCTTTTACCTGTAATACAGTGGGTTGGATGGCAAAATGCTGTGTATCAATTTGCTGACACACTGATTGAAGTCGTAAGCGTAAACGCAGAATTTGAATGGCAGCAAGATTCGATGTGATGGTATCTTCATGCTGGGAAGCATGAGGTGGTTGCATTCTTACTGGTTGGGGTAGCTCTGTGGTAGGTGGACTTGAAGGGACCTGTGGCAACACAGGTGATAAGGCGGGCAAAGATATTTCAGGATCAGCAAATGCTTCATTGTTATTGTCAATAGCAAATGAACGTGGTGCTTCTTGCAGCTTTGGTAATGATTGAATGCCATCTTTGGTGATAACAATGGATCCTTGGGATAAAAAGCGGTTACGTGATTTCTTGTTTGCCATGGAGCCAGGGAATGTCATGGCTGCATCAACAGAGGAATTATTTTGCCACCGGGATGGGATGGGTAATTTGTTGTTAGCGTTGGCACTAATATAGGCTGCAATAGGTTCGGGAATGGATTGTGCCAACAAACCCAATGCTTCCTCATTCATGTATGGACTATGGTGTGGAATCACCAAATTGTGTCGATAGCAGACCAGCTGCAAAGTAAGCACAATGCCCTTGAGATACCAGTTCTCGGATTTGAGCACATCAGAATCGTGCTTCAGTTGCTCATTTTCAGCTTGCAGTTGCTCACGTTCTTCTCGCATTTGCTTGACAGTGGTTTCTAGTTCACGTAAATGTTTTTCTTTACGCTCACGAAATGCTCGTTGTGCAGCACGATTTTGTGCCTTGCGCAGTGCAGGCGATGCTGGATTGGGTTTACGACCTGGTTTCTTGCGTATCTTGACAGGTGGTTCACCATGGTTCACGTTTTTGGATTCTGTTTCTGATACTTTTTGAAGCAATGCATTTGCCAATTCATCATTATTCATTGGCGTATCCGAAGATGTTTCGGTTGTGGACATGATAAAAAGTGGGGAAGAGAACGTGGAAGCACAAGTTCCGCTTGATCCTTTTACTTATTTTCCCATGAAACAGAAACACTGCCAAAACTGGTAAAGGTAACTTGTTGCTGAAATGCGGGGGAAGCCAGTAGACCCAGGGAGCATTTTGGATGGCTCATTGGTCTCCGCTTCCAGCTGGATGTGCAACACTGAGTTGTTCGTTTCATGGGGGTTCTTTCGGATGAATAGCTCTTCCTTTATTGAATAGATAAGAGGTGTTTTTAACTCTTGCATTTTGCTGCATACTATGACAAGATAGCTGCATGTGGATAAAAGGAGCATAACCAGCATGATTGTCCTTTACAAGAATGCCATCAACAATTGACATTGATAAGATTGTTGTTTGCATGTAGATCTCCGCAATGGCGCACCACTCAGCGGTATGTTATTTCTCCATTTGACATGTCCGGTTATACTTCAATATGAGCAATCCCCAATAATTGTTGTCTCGTGTTCTCCGCAATGAAGCAGGTTTGAGTAGTGACTCCTTTTTTTTGTAGTAGCTTAGTATCTATGGAAAAAAAGAGCGATCATGCAGCAACAAGGGTTGTGAGTGTAATAGATATTCCGCGTAATGCTCAAAACTCACTCAAGGTTTATCCGTGTGAATGGAGGATTGGCGTTACAGATACACAAGTAATATGTTTTATTCTATGGAGATAACATTATGGAAAACTGGCAACGTAGCCAGGAAAAAGTGTGTGAGAAATGTCGATCGACACCTTCCATAAAAGGATATAGGGTTAGGTAAGACGCACGGGCTGCTGTGTATTTTATTTGTGTGTGTGCATGTGGTTGCCACCCGTTTTCTTGCCAAGCCCATAAAAGAATAATTAGAATACACAAAGTCTACTCACACACATTCATACCCACGCTCAAGGACTTTTCCGAGATTTCATGTTCATTGTTGCAAGTGTTCCTGGAAATGGGAGGTAGTGGTTGAGTATTAGATGATGATGGGTCATGCGCCATAAACAATCCGTTGGATTGGATTTTGATCCTTATGATGACAACGTGCATGATCATTTGGAGAAATACCGAGTAAACGATCAAGGACTACCTAACATGTCTAATGTTTGATTACATTCGTTGGTGGCAATTTCTTGAGACTCCCTTACCTGTTGACTTTACAATCCAACCCAAAAGTCGTGTTTATTTAGAGCCATGACAATCGTGAATCTTTTTTTTTTGTTTAGCATTTCAGTCACTTTCTTTTCTATCTTTCCGGACACGCAAAGATGCTATTTTACATAAGGCATTGGATCGTGGTGATCACCATGTTGTTGGTAGTGGTGTTGCCAACAATAATGGCAAAAGGCAGCAGTAGCGATGATCCCGTTGAATTTGAGCTTAATATTACACAGGAGCAAATCAATCCTGATTGCTCCGAGTATAATGGTAACGCAGTACTTGTCAATCAGCAATTACCTGGTCCAGCCATCACTGTGACGCAGGGCGATTATGTACGAATCACGGTGCGTAATTTCTTACCAGCATTGGCTCATCCAGCTTCCAACGTGAGCGGTGCGGGATTAAACGATGTGACAATTCATTTTCATGGCATTCGACAATATGGATCAGTGGATGCAGATGGTGTTCCCTATCTTACACAACATCCAATTCCACCAGGTGCTGAATTTGTGCATGAATTTCGAGTAGTCAATCAAGCCGGTACTTACTTTTATCACGCGCATGTCGGTTTACAAGAACAAACTACTTTTGGTCCCTTCGTTATCCACGAAGCGAACGGACCTTCGGAAAAATATGATGATGAGCGTATTATCAGCTTGAGTGAATGGTGGCACGTGAATCGTGCCTCTTTGGAAGAATACTTTTTGAGTTCTCAATTTGAATTCATTCCCGAAGCACAAAGTGTTTTGATCAATGGGCGTACTATACACAATACTGATAATCCGTCAGCATCATCCTCATGTGAAGGATACTCAGTCATCAATGTTGAACGTGGTCTTACATACCGTCTTCGAGTTATTGGTGCATCCACCTTTCGTACACTTGGATTTGGCATTGCACAGCATAATCTTACTATCATTGAAGTGGATGGTGAACCTGTCAAACCTTATTCAGTACCATTTCTCGAAGTAGCACCTGGTCAACGATTTTCAGTTTTGATTCATACAACACAACCAGTCAACGATTATACTATTGGTACCAATCGTCGTTGGGCTGAGGATGTAAGTCGAGGATCCAATGGTATGGCTATTCTTCGATATCAAAAACTTGAATCGCGACGACATCACAGTAAGCGTCAGGCTCAAATCCAAGAAAAAGGGGCCTTGATCACGCGATTACCAGAAAATCAAGCTCATTTCCCTGTGGCTGAAACACCCCAATGGATCTGGTCAAATCTCGAACCACTCCATGGGGTGGATCCTGTGGTGAATAGACCTGCTTCACGTACTGTGAAACTACGTGCAACTGATCAAAAGATGCCTGATGGTTCAACACGCTGGTTTATTAATGATGTCTCCTTTGTTGAGCCAAGCACTCCAATTCTTACTGAGCTTGCAAAACAAACTCGTCGTCCACCATCTATATTTGGTCCCACAGCAGCAAAAACATCCAATGGCTATGATCCTTATCTTGGCACATATCCTCTTCAATATTTCGAAATTGTTGATTTTGTGTTACAATCCACACATATTCCTGGAGAACCTTGTCGCAGCCATCCATGGCACACCCATGGTCATTCGCATTGGGAGATTGCCTATGGTAGTGGTGAATATGATGAAGCACGCGATGGTGATATTCGCAATATCCCAACACCATTGCAAAAGGACGTGACCCTTGTGTATCCACGACCTGATCCTACTGAAGATATCCATGGTAATGGTACTTTGGCAACAGATCAAGTTGGGTGTGGATGGAGCAAAATCCGTATTCTAGCAGTAAGTTGTGCATCAACACATATTATATTATCATTGGCTAATGAGAAACTTTATCGATTGAAGGATAATCCTGGTATATGGGCAATGCATTGTCATAATGCACCACACATGCTCATGGGAATGATGGTCATTTTGGAAGAAGCTCCACAACTCATATCCATACCATCCGCCATGCGTCCACAATGATGATATATATATTATACCTTTTACTTTATCACGTTTTAGAATATTAACTATAATGACAAGCTATTATAAAGTACAATGCTATTTACATGTACACTAGCTATTGTGTTCATCGGCGGATAATTACATGTGCCGTAATTCTTCATGCAGGCGACGGGATGTGTTACATCAATGCAAAGCCACAGGTCCGCTTTCTCTCTTTTGTTCCTTGACAACCCAACTCTTTTCTTGTCAATGACGGACGGCAGCATGCACGAAATCATTCCTCGGCTGTTCCTTGGAAGCAGTTCAGCTGGATCGTCGCTTGAGAATCTCCAACGAAGTCAAATTACTCATGTGGTGTCGTTGGGGAACTTTGAACCCATTCACGATTCCATCACCTACAAGGTACACACAACAACACGCATGGCAATCCTTGCATGTATACTAACATGGAGCTGATAGATCATTTCAGTACTTGACATTGAGGAAGAGAACTTGATTCAATATTTCAGCGAGACATTTGAGTTTATCGACGAAGCACGAAAGGCCAAACAACGGGTGCTTGTACATTGTGAAGCAGGTGTATCTCGCAGCACGACCATTGTTGCAGCTTATATGATGCGAAAGGGCAAACTGGATGTACAAAAGACTCTTGATATGATCCGTGATCGACGTGCATTTGTTGCTCCCAATGATGGATTCCTTGATCAATTGGAGTTATATCATACACTGGAATATGATGTCGATCCCAAACACTCTGCATATCGTCGTTTCTTAGTGGATAGCAATGCCAAAGAACAACAAGGTAAATAATCAAGTGACGTGTCTTTGCACAAAACTAAAAGTGTATCACTAGAAACGGGTTACATTAGTAACATGGCACTGACACCCGATCCTGAAGTACACCGATCTACAACATCCCAGAAATCAATCCGATGCAAGAAATGCCGGTAAGATGACTTTGTGTAATGCCACGTGTATCATGTGGCCCAAGAGCAGAATCTAACCCATGTGAAATTATAACAGACGTAGACTAGTAGAAGTGGAGCATGTTCTAGAGCACGCCCCAGGCAAAGGTCAATTGGCATTTTCATATACCAAACGTAATGGAGAACTCAATGTTACCAGCACACCTACTGCAACCATGACAACAAATCAACCACTCAACCCATTATTGGCTTCACTTGCAGCATCTAGAATGCAATGTTCGTCCTACTTTATTGAGCCTATGGAATGGATGGGGAATTTACTAGATGGACAAGTAGAAGGACGTATTGATTGCCCAAAATGCATGTCCAAGTTAGGACAATACAATTGGGCTGGTGCCCAGTGTTCTTGTGGACGATGGATCACGCCAGCTTTCATGCTCCACCGAAAACAAGTGGATGAGATGAAGAATCAATTACCGACATCAAGCAGGCCTTGACCAATCTCGGTGCAAATCTTATTACAATATCACCTCTTGTGTCACCTATCCAAGAATTTCTTATGTACCAATTTCATTGTTCATTTATAATACATCACCCGTCTTTCTTTGACAAGTCTCATTCTTTTCTTATCTCTTTCATTATTTTAACAATGACCCAATTGATGCATTTGAATACTATCGATCGCGTTTCATTATCCATCTTTGATAATGGTGACATCCAGCACGTGGGTGATGGCCACGTTGTCGTTTATTCGGATAAAAAGCACCAGATCATTTTACGCTTTATCACCTACTATGGCCAAGAAGCTGCTTCCATCACTTTGACACCACAATCAAACGCATGGCTCCAAACTGACACAATGCTTGTCTTTGATCGTGA
Organism: Lichtheimia hyalospora FSU 10163; assembly: GCA_025094155.1. Taxonomy (NCBI): domain Eukaryota; kingdom Fungi; phylum Mucoromycota; class Mucoromycetes; order Mucorales; family Lichtheimiaceae; genus Lichtheimia; species Lichtheimia hyalospora. Next base: position 82,117 of record PTRB01000007.1, read on the forward strand.
ACAAGGAGGTCGATGGAGATTGGACTGCAGGTATGTTACAAGATCACATATCATCAACAAGTTGATTCTAATTCTATTCCAGTGCTTCGGATCCGGATGCATTCTCTTCCTTGCAAGATTTTCTTACCTACTTTATCAAATATGAAAACCGTCATCGGTTACGCAACGCTCTTGCCATGATGAATCCCATTTCTTGTAAAGTGACAGAAGTTATTGCAAGAAACGTGGTGCTTGAAGAACAAGAAAATGATGATCCCAAGCGACCCGTATTCATGGAGAATGCTGATTTTTCGGTATGTCAAGCTTTATGAATGGCTTGCAATTGAAACTAACGATAGTGATATAGCCTGGAAGCCGTAAAGTGAGGCTCATGTATCGTACAGGTGACGCATTAGTGGCTGGATCAGATTGGCTTGCCTATTCAATCATTGTTGCTGGAAGAGCACTAGCATGTGGCATCCAAGTGTAAGTGTGTGTGTGACAATGACATCCTTTTCATATAAACTAACGATATTCTAGGCAAAGCAAGAAAGTGAGCAGTACTATTGAACCAGCAGAAAAAACATTGCGCCTTTCGCAAACTGATCGACAATATATTGATACATTTTATAATGTCAACCGCACCCTTCTCAAAGGTAAGCCATCATCAGCAAGTGTGAAACGAATCGATTGATTAATCCCATTGTATTATCATCTCAGGTGCTGGTGACCTTATCAGCAAAGCAACCACAGCTGCAGCTTCAGGCATCAACACAATGTATAGTGACACCCAAATGTACCAACGAGACCCGGTCCAAAATGCGACACGTCACCTGGGTGTATCCCTTTTCCACGCAGCCCACAATGTCGTAGCAGGTTTAGCCATGGCTACCGGCACTGTATTGGCATCTTCACGTGATGGTGTTGTTGATATGATCTACAAGCGATATGGTCAAGATGCTGGATACCTTGCTGAGAAAGCCATGGGATCAGGGGGTGATGAAGTTGCCGATGTATTGGTGTACTTTGATAGTCGTGGTGTTGCTCGTCAAGTATTTGTAGGTCCTTCTCCACCACGTGCATTGGCTCCCCCTCCTCCTCCTTCCAACAAACATGACTCATCAGCCATCGACTCAGCTTTTGATGATGAATTTGCACACGACGACGAACAATGCGAATCATTCCGTTCCATGATTTTCAGCTACGATCCAAGTGAGGATGATGATGCACTTCCAGTCACTTCCCCTGTGCATCCTCTTGATCTACTCGCTTCACAAGAAAACCATGACACCAAGGACGAAAAGGATGCTGCTGCAGTTATCATGGTATAAGCCATCTTTTGCATTACACTATATCTATCCATCATCATCACCATCATCATCATCATTTTCTAATTGTATATTCATACCACCCCTTTTCTTTATATATCTACCCCATATATCTTTGCTACTGCATATAAAGATCCCAAATACTGTATATCTTGAAAACAAGTATCTCAAACCAATGATTATCTCTATCCTTATGGTTCACATTGATATGTTTCTTCACACAAATAAAGAGTTATCACATGAATAGCAATCCAAATGTTATATCAGCAATCAATCATTTTGTATAAGAAAGCTTATATTATTTTCACGCAGAGGTACATCCTACATCTATTAGACATGCTTCATTTCTTGCGAGAAATCTTCTGGGCTGCATCAGTGATCAATTCAAGCTATTCAATGCGTGAGTACATGAACTGAAAGATGCGCGAAGAGCACTGGTTCTTACCAAATTATCATTGCGACGAGCACACAACTAATCAACGCATATGGTGAATTAGATACAGGATCCATATCATCCATTCTCGTTCTACGTCATTACCTTGACATCATCCATGGATATAGTACTTCGCCTACCGTGCCTAGGAATAAGAGTTTTAGTGATGAATCTTCGCGATTTCAATAATAAAACCTACTTTGCAAACACTTCCAAATCGGTTGCCATGGTCACTATATGTCGCTGTCAGATCGAGCTATACAACCAACAACCATCCTGGTTACCTGCTTGAGCATAGACGATATCAGCAAGTGATGATACAAATGCTTGAGAAAGTGTCTTGCCCATCTTTTCAGCTATAATAAACCAAATCGAGAGCTGTTAATGTCGACCACGGGATCGCATGCGAGTAAATACCTTCTGCACGAGCGATTTGGTCAACGGCTCGCCAAATGGCAGCCTTTAGTTGCTAAAACAGAATAAAAGTCATTTCGCTTGTAAAGTTGTGATTGACACTCTCCCAATGAAACATACGATTTGTTCGTCAGTGACCTCTCGCTCCATTGTTGTGGCGAGTGGGATTGAAACTGAACAGGAGAAAATGAAAATGAACACGTGTCACTTGTACGCATTATGCGCGAAACATTTTCCATTCCATTGTATCATCCACATCCAAGAATTCATATTGTTGTTATCAGCTGAATGATGCTTCACGTGATAATATAAAAGACAAGAAGAATAAATTGTTACACGATGTTGGTAGTAAATAATGGGATCCGAATATTTAACATGTCTTGTATCAGTGATTAGCGCTGGATGTCGATCTAATCAGATCGGGTGGATGATTATACAGGCGATCCTTGGATTCCATTGTCTCAATTTTCATACATCCAAGGGATACGCAAATTTGGGACAATGTGCATAAGACCGATCACCGACATATACTCCACGCTGCCCTTGTTATTGATTGAATACTCTTTGAAATGGTACATGTGTATGTGCTCTTGACCAAAAAGCTTTGTACGAGGACCTTCCCGTACTTGGTGGCACGTGGCAAAAGGGTATCCGTCGATCGCGTCATGTATACTATGACGCTTTATTATAATTCGATGAGAAGAAAAATCACAAGCACTAAATCGGAGTACTGTAGCCATCACTCTATACTATACTGTGGTGCCTACTTCTCCGCGCAACAAGCACTTGTCAGATAGCCGGCTGCAATTTTCCGATGGCATGTGCTGAATTACTCCTTCACTACTCTCCTACAAATCATAAATGGTGCTCTATTGTACTTGTTACCGGAAGCAATGTGGTACAATTGTATGTATTGCCTGGATACATTGATCTTGATCAAGATCAGATGATAGTAACTAGGTAATACGAGATGCACCGCTCTTTCTTGGATTATGCCTTGATTGGGCATACAGCTGTTACAGATAATCTGTGAATGATCATTGCTGCTATCCTGATGCAAGATGAGATCTGGTCATTGTTTGGGGGTGGGTTTGCTTTGATGTGCCAAATGTTTGTGGGGGGGGGAATAGAGATAAATGGAATCATTTATCAGATTTTGTCTCGTTTTGGTACTGGCCCAGAGTTTTGCTGAATTATGCACTGCTTTGTGTCACATTCCTTTCACGGCAAAATCGACGAGTGAAGGATGCATAATGGGGGTGGGATAGAGGATCATATTACGAAATAGGCCATGCCATCTTAAGGAAAGAGAAAAAGAGTAAGCGGCGACAAGAGTGGAAAGTGATCAATCATATCATCGACAACGCACTATCCATGGAAAGAAATCTAATTATTCACGATAGTTGAAAACGTAAGTAAAACACCGCTCGATCAGATAACAAATATAGATACATCATGAGACGAGTGTGCACATTGAATGGTATATGTTAAATGTTATTCGTTAGAAAGTGATATTAAGGGTCACCAATCTAATATCAATACACTTGCTCTCATATGTGAAAAGTACGATGAGCGTATATGGGTACAACATCGATGATACTAGAATCCGACAATGTCTTTATCATGATTTGCATATGTTACACGGAGTTGGTTGAGACGCCACCATTGAGGCGGTTTGCAATGACGCAAGCAGGAAAGAGTACGGGCTCAAAACCAAAGTGCATAAGTGAATGCATTTCTTTGGGCCTGCATTGACGAACGAAAAGAAAATAACGGGTCTTGCTTATGCACATAGTGCCATCATGGAAATATAAACTTATAATGTTTCAGTCTTTCGTATGGCAAGGTTATATCCATGTTTCCCCCAACTGATCTTCAATGAAGCTCAACTTCCAGACAGTGTTAACCTTTCATGGCTCCAACTGTTGAAACCTGATTGAAAGAGAAGACTGAGAAGGTACTCGGATGATACATGTTACACGAGCTTTCTTCCCTTTAATTATAGGGGAAATCTTTTTGCTCAGGCTCATTTCTTTCCGCTTTTCTCTTTCATCACTTTCATTTCCTTGAAACTTTGAGTCGATATAATGGATGACATAACTCTCACATTAAATGAGCTGCTTCATGCACCAGATAAGGCTGAACAAGCTCTTGAAGATTTGAGTGCAGAGCAAATTGCCATGATTGAGCAAACTATTCGTCGTGTCAAGAAGAGGAAACTCGAACAACGAGAGGATGAAGAATACACACCACGACCTGCTTCAAGGCCACGTACCACTACAAAGTGCAATAACGCCAGTCGTAGTGAACCTGTTGTCGAAATTCGTGATGGCATCGAATGGGTGTCTTTTGTTTATTCTCACAACCGTGTTGTCAAAAGATATTCAATTCGTACCGATATCCAAAATGTTTCTCTTGATTCTTTGGATGAGCACTTCAAACTTGACAATTGTGTAAGCATCCTATTTATGTGCTCGATATGCTTTATAAATGATGACCACTAACATTTTATGTATTACAGGTCTATCCACGCGCCAATCTCCCCAAAGATACTTATCGTGGTAATCGATGGAACTATGAAACTGAATGCAATCGCCTTGGATGGAAACTGGCATGGTTGAACAAATCCGAGATTGCTGGCAAGCGTGGTTTAATTCAACGTGCTGTTGATTCATATCGTAACCGAACACCTAGTATGCGGTCACGCCGTGTAGCTCGACAAGCCAAATTGCTCAATGGCACCTTACGAAAGCGTAAACAACAGCAACCACAACAAGAATCACCACCTACACCATCAGCATCCGAAGCTGAGGAAGAAGAAGAAGATCATTGTGTTTTCCCTACATCCCTTGCAGCTGCTACAGTCAAGTCTGCACATTCGCCAAAGACTCTCATTATTGTGGATGAGACACACAGTCGTATACGTATCAAGATTAATGTTGATGGTGTACCCCTGGATAACATTCCTCTTGATTTTCGACAAGCAAATACTGTATTTCCTCGTGCAGCATCTTCAAATCATAGTGATCCTCAACGGTATATTGAAGAGAGCATATGTAATGAGCTTGGATGGAAGTTGGCATGGTTAAATCCGCGTTTCTTGGCTAACAAGAAAACACTATTGCAACGTGCCATGGATATGTATCGCACCAAGTTTATGCCTGCTTTTCAACCACGTCGTCGAAACACGAGTCCTCCATCACCATCCACCGAAACTATGTCAATATTGCCATCTTCCACAGCATCATCAACACCATCCATGCAGCCATCAAGTCCTCCACCGATAGAAATTACAGTCCCACATCAATCTCAACAAGTCGCTTATTCACCTTCAGCAACTGAATCGTCACTTGACGAGGATCTTGTGCTACAACACCCCAACATTGTTCCTGATTTGCTGACAGCAAACGGTTTGATCGACCCATGCTTGATGCTGAGCAACCCATACATTCCACCGCCTCCACCTTTATCCGAGACGACTCAACTTGAGGAACCATGGTTCAAGTTGGAACAAGATGATTATAACATTTCTCATTACATCTCATATGATAACCTGTTTTAAATACTTTTCTTACATTATCCCCCCATACCTTGATCACTCATCCTCTCATGCCAATTACTGTCATCCTTCCTGTCTCTTGTATATATGTATGTCTTGTGAATTTCCATCCATCTCTTTATTTATTCGAAAAAGTCTTCTCTTATATCACTCTTATCATGATCCTTCGTTTGTATTATTATCCGCCGCATCAATTGGAAGAAGCAAAGTGTATCTTTAGTTATATGTATGCAATTATCAATAAAACAGCAATCTAGTGTATTCATTGTTGGATTCGAGTGTTGGTGGATTTGGGATGCTGATTGTAGTTGTACTTCTGGTACTCAATTATTTACATGTTGATGATTTGATCCCTATGATAAAGATTAGTCATTTGCAAGAGTTATCGTTTCAAGTTCACATACTTGTATTCGTCAATATTTTCCCATGTCAGGATAACTAGAACATTCACATTAATCCATATTGCCTTTCCAATGCCTTTGATGTTTCAACATACCCAAATCTCGCTTTGTCAGTGGGTTCTTGGTCAGTGGACAGATGTTTTTCTTGCCTTCCCAATTTGTGAGACATCGCACCCAGCTTTCGTATCTATGGATGCTTGATGATTAGATTGAATCATGATATACAATACTGCTATTTTGTAATTACCCCATAACATGACCATATTTCGAGATTGCCGGTTTGACAACTTCATCCAAGGTGATGGGATCAATGAAACCGGGAAGAGGGTTATCATCCATTTCTTCATCACTTTCCTCAAGCTCATCTTGATCGTCATCATTGCTTGCGGTTGCAGCTGCAGATGCTCTTGTTGACCTTGCTTCTCCTGAAGTAACGCGAGAACGTGTAACACGAGAAGTCCGTAATGTGTAAGCACCTGAATTGTCATTATAGTCCTCAAAGCCATCCGAAGATTCATCATCATCATCGCTGTCCCATCCACGAGTGCGTCTTTTTCTCTTTTTGGGTGTTTTCTTTTCAGCTGCTGGTGACCTTCGACTACGTGTAGAGCGTGTAGTACCAACGGATGAAGAAGATGGGATACCTGAACCACGACCCGTTCCATGTTTACTGTGTGTACGGAATGTTTTCTCCACTTGGCCATTTGCTGTCTTTTTATCAAAAAGATAATGTGCCTTTCCCTTCTCATCAAGAACGTAGTTGGGATCATTGATCTCGCCCGTTTCCACAAGTAAGCGATAAAAGTTGGAGCATTGATAACCGACACGACCAGGAATCTTCATAGCAAAGATACCCCATTGTCCATTGGCACCCACTTCATCAAGACGCTTGTAGAATAATTTGCGCTCATCAGCAGACCATTGACCCTTTCGTTGTTCTTCGCCTGGTGCATTAAAGCGATAATAATAGCTGTTGGGATTTTGATCGATCATTTGATAGGCTCGAATACGTGCTTGTGACCACCCTTCAAATGCCTTTGATGGATCCACCTTGTTGTCTCGTACTTGCTTCACAGCATCATCCAAAGCCAATCGACCACCCATACGGTATTGTCTACATGATGACGGCAATGAGTAGATTATAAATATGCCATTGTGTGGTATATTCACCTCTTTGCAGTATCGTTGGTTGTTTTTCTCAAAGTCTCGGATCGCTTCTTGAGAAGTTGTTGATAAGCAGCTTGTTGTTCAGGTGTCATCATGTTATCTGTTATAAAAAGATGATATTGTAAGCATGACATTCAAAAGGGAAAAATATTCATTTCACTCACGTTGGTTTTCTACTTCAGGGGCATGCTTGGTGGCAACCGTCTTTCGGATTTGTAGCAAATAAGCTGGTTGTGTCAAGCGTACAATCACTTCTTCCTATATGTGCATGTGATAAGTATTTAATACATTGCTATCCATTCATATCGTACCTCGTCATTGGAACAATCATTCAGCATTTCATCAACTTCTTCAAATGTAAGATAATCGTACATGGCTTTGATCTTTTGGTATTTACGCGCCTTGTCTCGTTTCTCGAATTCAGCAAATTGACGTTGTTGCAGTGCGACACGCTTTTGGATAATGTCCATGTCGGCATCGGTCACCTCTTCACTGAAAACGTTTTCCTTACGCACCGTATCGATCTCTTCACTATAGGAAAACAAATAATAAACATTAGATCACATGCTAGTGTAAACGAGGCATGTGTGGCATGTGTATATAGAACAACCCGACGCAAAGAAGCGGGCAGCTGCCAATAGTGATACCTACCCTTCCATACTAGAAAGTTTCCATGCTTCATCATCCTCGGTAGCCTTTTCCTTGTTCACTTGCTTAATATTCCTCAGTTTGTTCTAAACAGTGCGTATGAGCATTGCCATGTTCATCGATCGAGTTCATCTACTTGCCAAAATGGGACGGATTTGGATGCAATCAGGAACAATTGCCTGGCTCCAAGGGATGCAAGCGGTCGATTGACGACTTTTGGACGATTCTATACAAAATACATACTGTGAGCAAGGTGTATGCTTGCATTGGCTTGTCAGATCAGTGAAAAAACGTACCTTCCTTGTAGAATTGCGATGTGAGCCTGTCCTCTTCTGGTGTCGATTGCTTTTTGGCGCGTGTCATGATGTTGCAAACAGAACCAACCCGCGGCACCTAAAAAATATCGCGCGTCGTACTTATTGATACCAGGCACGCTGCTTGCTTCACACATAGTCTTACATGTAGTATATCAACTTGCATAGAAGCCCAAGAATAGCTGTTACTTGTATCACTTATAATGCATTGTTAGATGCCACTATTGGCAATAATAACACCGAGTGGAGCGTACAATGAGACCAATATTCTTTCACATTCACATGATGATACTGACAAAGAACATCGTCATTGTAAGGGACTGTGCAAGAGTATCATGGACATCATCATCTCATTTAACAATGAAATCGGTTGGAAAACCGTATACGAATCACCGGGTCACGTGCCATCTGGGAGTATGTCACTCGCAGTATGAGTAAGACTGACATGATTCCATCCTTATGGAAGCGTGGGGATCATCACATTGTAATCATAGCGAATATACAGTCAAAATGGAAGACATGAAAGGAGAAACAAAGTTTACTATGCCATCCTGCACCAATTATGTGTTACTGTACATAATCCCTTCATACCCTTTTCTTTTGCTGATATAGTCAAGGACATCATCAATGCACAAACACCACTTTGCATATATTAATGATCACATTCATTATGTATTGCGGCCCATAGAGGAAAGCATGGTGTCATTGTTTGAATAAAATGATCAATGTCCTATTATTAAAGTATGATGTCTAAGACGTAAGATATATGGATCGTCCATTATTCATGCAATCATTTCCATTACTCGCTCATTTGTAAACTGAAAACAGTGATAATCATATCCGTTATTAGAATGATCTTTATAGGAGAAATATTTTATCAATATAGGTGTGATGTTGTAGACAATAAATGATAAAGGATGATACATTGAGAATGGGTTACAAGAAACTGAAATAGATAAAGTAACCAGAGGAACCGATGAGAACCAAGTGAAGGGTCACGTGTTTGACAAGGGAGGAAATACATATTGCTTGTCCTTATGAACCCAACATTTAAAGCGATTGAACTGACACGATACCGTTTCCCCTTCGAGAGGACACGAATCGTTGAAGCAACCAAGCGGATATGGTAGGGTAGGAGTATATGAGAGTGGTTTTAAGCCATACGCACATCTTGGTGCCCAGGAAGATCCGGCATGCTGGGGCGAGGGTGTGTCACGAACAAAGGTAAAAGTCCAATAGCATGCAATTCCCGTAGCCAACCTTGCCTATCCATGCTTGTGTCTATAGTAGATATAATGAGAAAAAGAGTGTTTATGGTAGAATAAGCCAACGTACCTCGAGATCCAGAGTAAAGAAAATGCCATGGTACTCGAATGCACTCAAGTTGAATAATTTTTTCCAGAAGCATTCAACGCTGAGTGGAATCCAAGGAGATTTCCTGATCAAGAAACTATTCCAATAACAACACCATCCTTATTAGCACACACAATAAACCAGTTTTCATTGTTTTCACTCTACTTGCCATCCTCATATAACAACGATCCCTTTCCCTTGATATACGAGAGGTACATTAGCCAACATAAAGCACCTTATTGCTTGCTGAACACTGTTCAATCATACCATCATCAATATTAGCACATGCAATGAACCACGTTTCATTGTTTTCACTCTACTTGCCTTCCATATAACATCGTTCCATTTTCACAGTGTACGTGGTACACAAGCCAACATAAGGGACCTTACTGCTTGCTGATGACCATGGAAAGTCAAACAGGCCAAAGCTTTGAGATCAGTCTTGATGTCGAGACAAGCTAAAATGTTAATGGAACAACTTGGAATGGGACATTGGACTTTGAATGTACCTGTTGTACCAAGCATGGAGCGACAGAGCAACGAGAGAGGACACCTTGACTACGACGCATACACCACTCCCTGCCTATCAATATTCAAAGTTGTATTACCAAGTGCTTGTCAACCAAACAAGAGCAAGACTATACATACTTGTCTCCGTGCATGGCGTGAATGACTTGGTGCATCGTTGAACGAGAGCTGGAGAACTGTCGAGTCGCGGAGCTCACTAGGACACATTACACCACCAGTGCTGTTTTTGCACACATACAGCACTCTCTCACTCTTTTAATAAACACGTCTTATAAATTAACACTCATATTCATCAATCATTCATCTTCATACAATCTTGCCCTTCAGATTTATTACCTTGAACGATATGAGATTGGGATTAGAGCAAGTGGGCATGTTAGTAGTAAAGAGCGCTCACAAATCAGCATGCAGAAAATATGTCGTTCAATGACACAAAGTACAATGGTCCGTGCACATAAAGTCTCCGCTTCATTGCTATGTCTCACTATGCATATCATAGCAATAATTCCTCTCTTTCTCTCTTTACACACGTAAAAAAGTGTACTTTCACTATCACTTTCTACACACTCCACCAACAGCCAATGAAATCAAAGGTTCCAAAAGGTTCCAACGCCATCCGTTCGATGGCACAGCAGGCCAATCAGATGCGGGGGAGTGTAGGAAGAAAATGAGCACCAAAAAACTATAAAAGAAGGGCCTTCCCCAAGATCCTTTTTTTTCTTTTCTTTAACTTGCAGTTGACTCGCTCCCTGTCTTCATGTTTGGTAGTGTGGGACTATCAAATATGTTTTCATACATGTCTAGCGAAACTAAGCAGCGGTCTCCCCAGGACTGGTCCCCTGTTTAAGTCAGAAGTAGTGCATCTGAATAAGGGTGGGGATGAACGAAGGCAGCCTTCTCGTTGGCCATCCCTGTGAGTACAAGAGTTCTTTTGAGCTTATGGAAACTAATTGCCTTCTTGATTTTTTATTTGATAAAAGCAATTGATAATAATAATAATAAACTCTCTTTTAAAACATAAACTTGTTTCATTAACTCTTGTTGAGAAAGATAAAGACATTCATTTGATTGAGTTTGAGAATGCAAATGATAAAGAAAACGCGCTTGTAGTATCCAGACTCCATGCTTTTACTTGTTGTTTCAAGACAATGAATACTTTAAAATAAGAGACAAAAGTGGGATCAAGAAGAGAAGGAGTAGTGTAGTCAAGGCAACAGGAGCAAGTGGTTCCCAACCAGATCACTTTATTCAAATCACTTCCATTCTTCTTTTTGTTGCTGATTGACGCTGTGATCTTGAGGGAGCTTCTGCAGACACAAGATCGCCATTGCGAACAAGGAGAATGTGGATCAGGCACACATACACATTCACCAACGTGCAACAAGCTCACCTTCCTCATACGACCTTTCGGGTATGGTGTGTTGGCTTGAGACACATGAGTATTGTTACTCTCTGGAATATCCTTATTACAACTCGTCACCAATCAATCAATCATCGACAATGACCCGGTTACGAGTTATCAACGGTGCAATACCCATTCTATGACCCAAGAGACGTGTTCCAATCCTGTTGCCTAGGTCACGTTCAGCATTCTTGCTATTAGCTAGATCCTTTAAATCAATTTCTTATCCTATATGTTATAGCTATCTAAGCATGTCTAATACAAACCATAGTTGCAAGAGTCATTGCTTCATTTAATATGCATTCGTGTGTAACTAATTTAGTGATCTATCCATCATATTCATCCATAAAACCGATCCTTGTCTTGTGAGATATCCCTACTACAAGTATTTGTGCTCCAGTTTGTTTCTTGCAGTTCCCCATTCCACGGCTCAATCGACAAGTTGATTCATGCCATGTACAGTATTGGATGTGTTAACCATCACCCAAAATACTAGCACGAATTGCCTTGATTTGACCAGATCACAGTCAATTATGATGATTTTGAGAGTTGCATTCATATTCGCAATTGACTGGAGCCATCGGTACATCGTCATGCTTTTATCTTTTTTCTCTTTCTCTGTGCTCAAGGCTGCTTGGGTGTTACTGCCCTGTTCTTCATTTTTATTATATCACTTTTGTGCATTGTTACGATATTGCAAAGTGATCCCTTTATATCCGATACAGCTTTGTTCTTTCTGTCGCGTTTGTTGCAATCTTTTGTTTCTCTCGATTCCTCGATCAAAACCACTGTTCTAACAAGATGTGTTTTCCCTGATCCCGTTATAATATCATTTCTCATGATAATATTAACAAAGTGCTTTTAATTTTTCTATAATTAATCCGAGTGACGCTACAGCCATTTTGTCACATGATCAGCCGATTCATCATCTATCCACATCGCTGAATATAAGGATCCTTCCATTAAAACTTGGCAATCCACCGACATGACACTCATACACTCAAATCCTTACTGTGGTTGTAATAAATTTAGTGATAAGCTATTGAGAGAGAAACCAAGAATTTACGATTGAAGCGAACAACTCGGACCGCTAATCATTTATTATTGCTACATGACTTTGTACAGGAACAAGAAGGGTTCTCTGCAGGTACTTCCCAGGCAATTATTTCTAGCAAAAGTAAAGTCACCAGATGGATGTTAGATTGATTCTCATGGACAAGGGACCGACTTACCCCTGAACGTGAAAGAAACGCGTCTATCTCTATGTACAGTGACTCCCTCACTTGATGATTCTACTAAATCTTTGGAGATCGAATGCTTATATAGATATCTAGCATCCCCTGTCATTACTAGCATTGATCGACGAGCTAAAATCCAACGAGCATCAGCATACTATTCCATGATGATAGATGATTGCACGTACGTAATAAAATGTCTATTGAATTTCCATTCTCCACATGGGTGAACTTCATTACACAAGCTGATAATAATGACAAGGATAGGATAGCAGGACCGAAAAGAGCAGGTGCATCTAAATACAAAGAGTCAAATCATGGGTGTCATTGTTGGATTGGTTACACACATACCTGTATGGGGCATAATGCCTTGGCCGGCATTGTATTCGTTCACCAGTAAATGATCAGGTTCCTTGGGCATGAGCTTGTTTTCCTTTATGCGAGCAACCACAGCATGTGTAAACTCGGGTAGGGGACCATACTTTTCTAACACTTTTCTGTTTACAATCGCAGTCAATCACCAATGTATTGATCAGTAGAGAGAATGCAAGGAATCACCTATAACGATAGCTGAACAAGTGTCCATATTGTTGTGTCCTTCGTTTGAGCTCTGGATTGGGACTGATATGAAAGCATTTAGTCTCGCATGTTACCTACGCAACAAGTATCCCAATACATTTACCTTACACCCAAACCACACCATGTTCTGTTATCAACTTCAGTAACCAAGGCAACCTCTTCTTGTTCAGTGACAAAATCTTCTATCACTATGAGCCCGGGTATTTGTGTGCCATAGTCTATGTTGCGCATGATGTAAAGTGATAAAACGAAATGGGAGACAACGCACTGCGATGATTACTGAATGAAAAGCAGCGGAGAAGAGATGGGGATTTAACAGCGCTTCTTTCACCTTTCTCTCAGCTTTACTCATACACGCGCATACATACGAATGACAGCAGCTCAGTGGAAGCAATTCAATTTCTTTGAAAGGCAACAATCGTTTGACCCAATCGACAAGAGCAAATCACCTGCTGTCTTTGAGGTAGCTCATCTTATCTTTTCGTCTTGGAATGGGCTTGGACTCTTTGGTCAATTTATGCGTGGACACTTATACTTCCATTGACGTGATAGAAACCAGACATCTCGGTTCTGACGAGTGGTCGTGGGCAGATTGCCTTGGCAGATATCCTTTACTCTTAAAACATCACACAACAATACAACATCGATATATTGCATATCATTCTTTAACCTTTCCCAACACATTCGACAGGTTTAGTTTATGTGTGCGACCGCAACTTTAAGACACATTCTTTCTTGGCATACAAGGATGGCCGAGTGACTCATTTGAAGCAACTCAAACAAAAGAATGTCCTGATTACAGTCGGAGTAGGTATCTTCAAAGAGAGGAGTGTCGCAGGACAATGGGAACACCATTGACACTTTTATTATAGGAGGAAGATGGTGGAACACCAGTAGCCAAGTTTTGGGATATGGACTCTGTGAAATATGGCGATACCGAGACGATCACACCCACATGTATCAGATCAATCAAAATACAACATGGTGCGAAACCTTATCCGGTACGTAAGATGATCATTCTTTGATATCATGCATGTTAACAATGAGCAGGTTACAACCATTGCTGTTCTAGAAAACATGTCTCAAATGGCTATTGGCTTGGCAAGTGGAGCAGTCATTCATATCCGTGGTGATCTTTCGAAAGACCGTACTATCAAACAAAAGGTCATTTATGAAGGCGAGGAACCAATTACGGGTATGTGGATAGAGAAATGTAATATTTGGAGAAGCATTTGTGTATTAATCCTTCTTGTCCCTAGGTCTCGGCTTCCGTGAACAAACAAAGTCAACGATTCTCTTCATTGTGACAACAAGCAGTATCATGTCATACAATACCACAGCCAGCAAACCTACAGTGGTATGTGACAAATCAATGGATTATTCATGAGCTAATGATATCGTGAACATAGACCACTTTGGATGAACAAGGATGTGGACTTGGATGTGCAGTGATGAGTGATTCTCAAGAAATGGTGGTTGGCCGAGATGAGGTATAGTCACTATGAGTGATATCGAAATGACTTTATTTAATGCTGGAATTTAGGCAATCTATTTCTATGATTCTACTGGTCGAGGACAATGCTTTGCATATGACACACCCAAATCATCAATGACTTGGTTCAAATCCAATTATCTTGTTATCGTTTCTCCACCAGTCACCACCTCTTCACAATTATCTTCTGCCAGTCGATCTTCATTACCATTCAGTCCTAAACGCAACAGTGCATTGAGCGAGCTTACAAAAGTCACTATTTTCGATACAACAAACAAATTCATCGCTTTCCTTGGAACATTTGTTGGTGGCATCCGGGGTGTGTTTTGCGAGTGGAATTCTGTTTGGATCGTAGGAACCGATGGCAAAGTAAGTAATGGATAGGTTATCAAAAGGAATAGTGCTGATGCATCTATTACTAGATATACCACCTCGACGAGAAAGATACGCCTACCAAACTTGAAATCTTGTTCAAACTGAACCTTTACGTATTGGCTATCAACTTGGCGCATTCACAAAAGTACGATGATGCTAGTATTGCTGAGATCTTCAAGAAATATGCAGACCATTTATATTCGTACGTATTTTGATGGCTATATCCTTGAAATGAGTGCTCACACATTTTGTTTCATAGAAAAGGAGATTATGATGGAGCCATAGATCAGTATATTCGCACCATTGGGCAATTGGAGCCATCTTACGTTATCAGAAAGGTACGTTCCCTTGATCCAACTAGACAATCTCATGTTTAACAAACTATTCATTCTAGTTTTTGGATGCACAACGGATATACAACTTGACAAACTATTTACAAGAACTTCACTCGCAAGGCCTTGCCAATGCGGATCATACTACACTGCTACTGAACTGCTATACGAAGCTCAAGGATGTATCACGTCTCGATCATTTCCTCAAGGTAAGCTATCCATTGGAACAATGACATGAAATTTAATAAGCTTGATGTGATAGACCGATGCCGATTTGAACTTTGATCTTGAAACTGCGATAAGCGTTTGTCGACAAGCTGGTTATTACGAGCACGCCGTATATCTTGCAGAGAAATTCCAAGAGCATGATCTGTATGTATATAAACCGGATCGTTATATTCACTTACTAAGAAACCATACAGCTATTTAGATATTGTGATTGAAGATATGAGAGAATACGACAAGGCGCTTGCCTATATTCGCAAACTATCGCCATACGAGGTAAATGGGGAACATTCAAGATATCTTATGCTTAACTAACTTCGATTATTTTTATAGGCTGATAAGAGTCTTCAGAAATATAGCAAAACGTTGCTCACCTATCTTCCGGATCAAACAACGGAAATCCTTGTGGAGCTATGTACTGGAACGCTTTCCGCAAGAAATACGGATGAACATGTACAATCGCCCACACCATCAGCCAAAAACAACAACAACACTTCATCTTTGCAAACACTTTCTATCTTACCCTTTGCCACCGCTAATGAATCAGCCTCTATCCGATCTGACAGCAGTGGCACTCATCGTGATACCAGTATTGACAACAATGAGAAGCAGCAACACAAAGGCAGCTTAAAGTATTCCCCACCTTCAGCACGCATCTTTATGCCAGCATTTGTTGAACGACCCAATTGTCTAGTTGTTTTACTTGAGAGCGTATATGAGAAACGATGGGCTCATTTAGCATCTGGTAATGACAAGAACAATAACGACAGTGCATCCATTCGCAGCTATAACACCAGAGAGGATAAAACGATGCATCAACCCAATGGCACCACTGCTGGACCTACACTTTCACACCAAGAAAAGGAAGAACGCAAAGCTATTTGGAATACATTATTGGAGTTGTACTTGATGGATGAACAGCCATTACCCCTTGCATCAAAGTCATCGACTGGATCAAATGAACATTTGGATGATGAAGCAAGGCAAAAGAGACGCAAGAACTTCCGTGTCAAGGCTCTAGCATTGCTCAAGGATCAATCAGTCGATTATGATACAAATCAAGCATTGGTGCTTTGTCAGTTGAAACAATTCGATGAAGGCATTGTGTATCTCTATGAAAAGACCGGCATGTACTCAGATATTGTGCAATTCTGGATCGATAAGGAGGAAACGGATCGTGTCATTGATGCGGTGCGCAAATATGGGTCAGTTATTTGATATAATGTTGCATGGACACATGGACTAACTTTATTTCATAGACCCAAAGATTCTTCTCTCTACCCTATGGTTCTCACCTACTTTTCATCCAATGCTGAAGTCTTGTCAAAGTCAACACCAGAATTGCTCTCTGTTCTTAATCACATTGACTCACAAGACTTGCTTCCACCCATCCAAGTTGTTCAAGCTCTCGCACGCAGTGACGTAGCAAGCATCAGTCTCATTAAGCGTTACATTGGTAAAAAGATTGAGCATGAGCGTGAAGAACTCAGTCAGGTATGTCCACTTCCATCGACTTTATTTGGAATGCTCATATGGTTATGTAATAGAATGAAGAGTTGATAGCCAGTTATCGCGAAGAAACTGAAAAGCGACGACAAGAAATCGATGAATTACAAACAAGGTAAATGGAACAACGTATCTTTTCTTTTATAATAGGCTAACATCGTCCATCTAGTGCACGGATCTTCCAAGTGCAAAAGTGTACAGGTTGTGATGGCATGCTTGATCTTCCAGCAGTTCATTTCCTTTGCCGACATTCATACCATCAACGGTAAGTATCACCACGGATTGTTACTTTGAGCAGTAATTGATTGATATTTCAACAGATGTCTTGGTGACAATGATCGAGAATGCCCCCATTGTGCTATTCAACACCGCATGATCTCTGAAATTCGACGTACTCAAGAAGCTAATGCTGACAGGCACGATGTCTTTTTCGACCAGGCAAGTATCCATGTTCATTGTTATGCATATCTGATAATGAACTAATTGTATATTTATTTATAGCTTGATAATGAAGAAGATGGCTTTTCGGTTATTGCAGACTACTTTTCAAAGAATACTATGACATTTGCCAAGCTTATTGATTAGCAATCGAAACAATCCTATCCTATATAATAAAAGAGAATGGCCATTATACAATGCAGCATAACTAAAGAATGCAACTTTGTCGGAAACCAAATCTGATTGGATGTCAATGCTGGAGGAACTTGTTGCCAGTAAAGACCGAAAAGTGGTGGCTGAAGTTCAATGTTAAAGCGACCTTTCCTTCACCTTTATTCTTCACACCAAGTGACAGCAGCCATGGACGACAATGATATGGAATTCGACATGTTTCAGTCGATCAAACCGACTGAATTGCCTGCAGCACCCACCAAGTCAAAGCAACCGGTTGTCATGAGCGACAGTGAGGATGATCTATCTGAAGAAGAAAAGTTTATTGCCAAAGAGAACATGGCTGCGAATCGCAAGAATAAAAAGTCGGGTGGTTTCCAATCGATGGGTAAATGACAGCAGTATGTTGAGATTTATTCGATACTAAAACGATCGCACAACGATCTCTATTCTTAGGTCTAAGCCATCAAGTATTCAAGGCTGTCTTGCATAAAGGCTTCAAGGTCCCGACCCCTATTCAGCGTAAATGTATTCCACTTGTACTTCAAGGTCAAGATGTAGTCGGTATGGCTCGTACTGGCTCTGGTAAAACGGCTGCTTTCTTGATCCCATTATTGGAACGACTTAAAACCCATTCGGCCAAGGTGGGCGCTCGTGCTTTGGTCTTATCACCTTCTCGTGAATTGGCGATGCAAACACAAAAAGTATGCAAGGAACTCGGCAAACATACTGATTTACGAAGCTGCGTCTTGGTGGGTGGTGACAATCTTGATGATCAATTCAGCATGATTGCCAGCAACCCTGATATTCTTATTGCAACTCCTGGTCGATTGCTTCATTTGGCTGTGGAAATGGATTTGGACTTGCGATCAGTGGAATATGTTGTCTTTGATGAAGCAGATCGATTATTCGAAATGGGTTTTGCCGTACAATTGCATGAAATCTTATCGCGCTTGCCACAGAATCGTCAAACATTACTGTTTTCAGCTACATTACCCAAGATCCTTGTTGATTTCGCCAAAGCTGGTCTTCAGGAACCTACCTTAATTCGTTTGGATGCTGATACAAAGATCAGTAAGGATTTGGAGGTAATTGATATCATGAGAATGAAAGGAAACGCAGGGATTAATCAATGTCATATATGTGTATAGATGGCGTTTTTCTCTGTGAAGGATTCGGAAAAAGAAGCTGCGTTGATTTATCTCTTGCGACATGTCATTAAGCTACCCAAACAAACAAAGCACTCGAAGGAAGGAAAAACGGATGATGACAAGAAGAAGAAAAAACACATGACAGCTAGTGAAGAGGATCGACAGACTATTCTATTCGCTGCTACAAAGCATCATGTTGAATATCTTGCACACCTATTGAAACTACTCGGATATCAAGTCTCTTATGTATATGGTTCACTTGATCAGTCAGCACGTAGCATTCAAATCAATCGCTTCCGTAAGGGTATCACAAATCTGCTTGTTGTCACCGATGTTGCAGCACGTGGTATCGATATTCCAATCTTGGAGAATGTCATCAATTATGATTTCAGCAATTCATCCAAAGTCTTTGTGCATCGTGTTGGTCGTGCTGCACGTGCTGGTCGACGTGGTTGGGCTTATTCGTTGGTAACCGCTGCAGAACTTCCATATGTTGTTGATCTTGGTCTCTTCTTGACACGTCCCTTGATTATTGGCAGTCGACAAATGGAAAAGGAACAACAAGACTACACATCTGCTTTGGTGATTGGTTCATTTGCCAAAGATGCACTTGCTGATGATATCGATTGGGTGCGACAGAGAGTCACTGGTGATGCTAGTTTGGAAGGCATGCACAAAACTGCATCCAATGCATATAAGCTCTACAATCGTACCAAGGCTAGAGCTGCTGCTGAAAGTTATACCCGTGCCAAAGAAGTTATGAAGTTGGAAGCATGGAAGGATTTACATCCATTGTTGGGTAAGTGATATAAAAGTGACAAATACAACAAGACTAATTGAATATATCCATTATAGTATCGGAAGCCAATATGGATGATAGTGAACGACAACGGTTAGATATGATCAACATGATTTCTGGTTTCCGCCCAGCTGAAGTAAGTGTATTCATATATTCAGTGATGGATCAAGTATTCATGTTATACAACTTAGACAATCTTTGAAGTTGGAAAGCGTGGTACCAAGAAAATTGATGCAGCAACAACAATTATGCGAACTCGACGAGCGACAATGACGGGTGTAATCACTGCAGCAAAGGAACAAGCTATCGCAGCTGCCAATGCTGAGCGTGAACAGCTTAATTCAACCCCAGCTGCACAAGAGAGATCCACCATTTTAGGAGATGATGTAGACGATGAAGAAGAGCTTGCAGCCGCTTTTAAGATTCCTGAAAGTGAGAAAAAGCAATCATCAAAGAAAGGTATGATAAATCATCACTTTATGTAATAGTGTCAGCTTACTCATGAGATGGATTTATTCTTTATAGAGAAAAAGACAAGCCATCGGGATGAGGAATACTATATGCACTACACACAAAAGGATGCCAACACCGAGCAAGGTTATTCTATGCAGACCAATGGCAACTTTATGGAACAAGCAGGTCGTGCCCAACTGGATTTGATTGGTGATGATAACGATGCCATGAACCAAAGCCGACGCAACACACTTCGGTGGGATGCCAAGAAGAAAAAGTTCGTCAAGGGCACGGGTATTGGTTCAGACAACAAAAAGTTGATTCGTACCGAGAGTGGTGCTCTTATTTCAGCAAGTTATAAGAGTGGTCGATTCGATGAATGGGCAAGAAAGAAAAGGATATCTATTCCACGCACTGGTGAAATCGAACTTTCTTCTGCAAAGCAATTTGCTCAGAACGGCCAACGACGATTCAGACATAATTCCGATAATTCTCAAAAGCGTACACAGGATGGCAACGTTAAGAATGAGCTCAAGTCTGCAGAACAGATTCGTAAACAGCGCAAGATCAAGGAGAAGAGGAGAGAAAAGAACGCACGTCCTTCCAAAAAGCAAAAACGACATTAAGCATAGAGCATTCGCATATATATACATACTACATAAAAGATTACATGCATTGTTTTTCAAAGATCGATGATATATATTATGCACTTTATAGTTTTATGCCTAGGAATTAAGATATTACATACTACAATATCATAAAAGAGAATTTACAAAGCGTAACGGAACTTGGGATGCTTATCATAAAGCCGCTCGCCGGTTTGGACTTCAGATAGATCATTCGACTCAGGTTTACCATATTCACGGTCGCGACGGTCATTCTCTCGCTTGAGTAAGAAACGAAGCAATGCTGCAGCAATAAAAGCTAGGCACATAAACACCAAACATACTGCATGACCTTTGATATAGCGTGGACTATCCTCAGTTTTGTAAATCTATGATTGCAAAGTGAATATCATGCACAATATGTAGATGTGATGTATAATTTACCTGAGTCCCCAACATACTGAAACACTACATACAATCAATGAATTCAGTTAATAAAGAATATTGACATATCAGTTGGATAACGCTACCTGTGCAATCATACTGGTCATACCGATGGCTACACCACGCTTTGTGTGCCCAAGGTTATTGTTTGATACCCACGACAAAGTCTATTACGTATGAATAAGCTCACGGTCGTGATTGTACTGTCAGCCGTTTTGCACTTACTAGAGGAATGATGGGATACACGCCACAGGCGATCAAAACAGCACCAGCATATCGCACTCCAACATTAAGAGTTGCCAAGAGGAATATATATCCAATGATTGCCAAACACGATACTGCCATGATATGATATCCACGTTGCAGAGTACGATCCGAATTCCAAGACACCAGCTTTTCCATTGACGATTAGCCGTGGGATTTGAGCAATCACTAATAATATACTTACAAAAACAAGCACACAGGAAACGGCGTATGGTGGGATCGATAGTAGTTGAGCATTGAGAGCACTGAAACCAAGATCACGGATAATCGTTGGGGCAAAGACTGCATAACTGGCGAGTGCGACATTCAATCCAACGTAGATCATCACTATCCATATTGTACCATGGTCATTATTACATTTACATCATCCTGAATAATAGAAGTTTCCGTATACACTACCTGCAAGCCAATTCTTATAGTCGATTAATGCTGCAAAGAATTGATGCTTGTCAAATGGCTTATCATCTGTGTTACCGCTAGATTCTGAACGCATAACTGCCACAGCTTTTTCATCCTTAGTCAGCCATCTCCCAGCAGTTTCAGGTCTGAACAATGGAAGATTCACGTATTGTTGAACACTTGACCAATTTTCATTTATCCCCACTGCAACCACTTACAAGTCCGGCAACATGAAAAAGCTCAAAAGACCAAGAAAGATTGTTGGTGCAGCTTCGATAATGAAAAGCCATCTATTGCCCAATCCATCGTGAGTAATTTGATACACATCCTCTTCCAAGCTTCATATAATCTTACCTCCAACCTGCAATCCCATGCGCACCTTCAAGGTTACCAAGTACTCCATATGCAATGGCACCTGAAAATGCACCTGCCAATGTGGATGAACCAAAATAGAGAGCAACCTATTCAATAAATCATCCATCACTATCCTGTTGTGTATTTTCAAATCATTTGTAGATCGTACTCTTGATGCAAGTTCCTCGCGCTGATACCAAAATGATAGATACAAGGGCGTTGATGGTCCTACACCTGTTTCAAATGCTCCCAACCAGAAACGGCATGCAATCAATCCTGCAGCATTGTGTGTAGCTGCTTGGCTAATAATATTAAATGTGAGAATATGCATGATCGAGAATAAGTTTGAAGACAGCTCTGGGTGCTTACCAAATCGAGCAGATGCCCCATAGAACCATAGTGGCTGAAATCCAACGAGATGGTTTCAATCTGCAAAAGATAAAAGTTCATACATGCCATAATGGTGATTGATCAATTTTACCTCTTGACCATCAGATTGGATGGGATATGAAAAATAACGTATCCTTAAATGGCACGTCAGTATGTCATATAGCATTCTTTTATCGTTCGGTCACTTTACCGGCAAAGAAGATCGTCAATGCCGTGTAATAGTCGTTGCCACTGAGATGCAAATCCTCTTCCAACGTTCCAAGACGTGCATTGCCAATGTTGTTGCGATCGAGACTGAGCATCAAGTACAATATAGCAACCCAAGGGATGATTCTTTTGCGTTTCCCACTATCAGTAAGCATAGTATGAAAACAATGAATTCAAATCCTACCGCAAATCAATCTTGCGCACCAAGCGACGTTCCACCTGCTTAAAGGTGTCTGGATCATCCAAATGGCTTGGAGAGGGAGCTGTTGATTCTTCCTTGTGTTGTACTTTTTCTTCAGCCATGGCTTGCAGTTTGGGAAGAGGAACAAAAGCAAAAGTGAATTATCCGATCTGGGAAAAAGAGAGATGCCTTTCAGGGGCTCTCGATGGGCAATTCAACGCCGAAATCGGAAATCCGGTAAACGGATGCACATACTCTACCCTGTGTGCGACCTTCTATATAATGATAAATTTGCTGGTAAGCTCATGATTCTCTCAACTCTGTACCTAATGAATCAATGCTTTTATTTCAGGATACACCTGATCACTTACGTGTACAATTGCAATTTCAATCATGTTTAAAGAATCAGATCAAGTATATTTGGTTCATACTCATGTTATTTTAACGCGATCATTTGCATGTGTTGATCTTCTTACTACTGTTGTTGTGATTTAGGTGATCTTTCAAGAAGCGCCATATTCTTGCATCCACCATTTGACTATGATTTTGGCTTTTGACAATGTCTCATTACTACATAGCAGCTGGCTCTTGGCATCATAATGATACTCATTGTCATTGATCATCAACCCAGTTCATTCATTCAATAACTTTCATTATGTCAATGGCACGGCGTATCTATCATGCGTGCCCACCTGTGGGAACGAATCAGATTTGTCTGTGTAACCTTGACTCATGCTGTTGCACCCATCAAATCAACTTTGACAACCTGGCAGGATCTATGGCTGGATACGGTGTGCAATCTCCAAAACTTTATATTGTACTACGATTGATTCCCATATGGCGAAATTTGTAGAATGCTGAAATGCATGATTGTTCTTTCACTTGGGTTGAAAATAATTTCCAGTTGGTGATGGAAGACCATCGTGCTCGCGATATTTCAATTTAGGATAGCCAAGCGAATCTATACTTGGCATTACAAGTATTATTTTAATAGCATTCCATCATTAATAAAATGAAAGCACGAAAAGGTATTATGAATGTAAGATTGGCATATGCTTTAATGTCCACCATTAAATAATTGGGAATCTCAAGGCTGCTACACTGGTATGGATTGCAGCTCTTTCTAGCTACTAATGCAATGGAAAATCATGTTTATAGAAGCACACGAGATTATGGATGAATAAAGTATACATATTTATTGGAGCGTGATAACGACTAAGAGTAATCGTAGTAGCGAAAAGTAATACTGATATCCTCTTATGCGAGCTTTTCAACGAAAACTTGCATGCCGTTTTTCATGGGCATGGTAAGACCGGTACGATAGGTGATATCCTGACCAGGTACCAATGTGAATTTATAGCGTCTTAGCATAAAGATAATTGCGACGATAGCTTCAAGTGTTGCTAGATTTTGACCTATAATGCATGGATCTCAGCACATGATTCCATTCATGTGTATCGACCGATTCGACTTACCGAGACAAACGCGTGGACCTACATGGAATACTGGAAACTTGCCTTGCGATTCACGACGCAGCTCACCTTGCTCATTGATCCACCTTTCTGGTTTTAGTTGCTTTGCATCAGGACCCCATATTTCGGTAGATCTTCCTTGTGCATAGGGACTCCAACAAACAGCATCTCCTTTACGGATTCTTGTACCATCAGGCCAAATATCATCTTCTAAAGCTACCTTGACATTGCCAGGGACTGGTGGATGAAGTCGTAGTACTTCGTACAAACTATCAATATCGCCGTGTTGGCTTCTTGAGTTCTTAACTCATTCTTTTCGATGTATGATACATACACTGCATGAGCATAAGGCATGTGCTTGACAATTTCATAGAGCGCACGAGAATCGGATTCATGTTCATCACGGATATTGGCAGTTATTTCGTCTCGTAATTTCTTTTCGATGCGAGGATGCAACATTAAATTGTAAAACGTCCATGAAAGTGCTTGAGCAGTGGTATCACGACCAGCAAGTAAAAAGTTGATCACTGTATCTCGAAGTTCTTTGTCACTGAGCGGATTTCCATCTTCATTATGCGTATCCATGAAGCGTGATAAAAGGTCCTTGAACTTTTCTCCATTGGCCAATCTTTGTTTGCGTTCCTGGATGATGCCATAGACAAGATTATTGATCACATCGAGATGTTGCTTGATCGTTTTTTGTCCTGGTATTATGCTCTTGATGGCTTCAACAATAGGCATAAAGGGATTGATTAGTCGATCCAAGCAATCGTCTTGACAGCGATCGAAAGCTTCAGCAAAATCAATCGTGCCACGAGCTGAAAGTGTATTCAATTGGACATTGAAGGCGATCCTACAACAAGATATCATAAGTGCACGCTCATGATCTTCTAGAAAAAGAGACCTACATTACAAATGTGTCAAGTGTGAATTTGAACATGGTCTCGTGAAAGTCAATAGGTTCTCCACTTTGTGCTTTCTCGTCTAATGGTCCATCGCACATAATGTTGAGCTCTTTGATAAACACACTGGATAGGATGATACAAGTCGTCAATTAAAAGTCAAGAAAACCATCATGAGCACTTACTCGGTGAAATGATCACGGAAGTTGACAACGTTGAAAACATGAGATGCAGCTTTTCGAGCGATACGCCAGTGTTCGCCATTACTGACGAAAATACCGGTGCCAAGCATATGACCAAGTGCATCTCTAAGAAACATTCACGTGACATCAGAGGAGAACATCCAACAATAAACATCGCACGTGTTCTCTTACACCAAGTCTGCTCCTTTGACATAGTTTGCAAAGTTGGCTACAAGATTGAATGAGTCAATGTGAAAATACATACATGAATGATTCCAAAACCTACTCTTTAAAAAGTACTCGATATTGAGTGGATTGATGGTAATGACGGCGGGTCGAAGACCGGCAGCTGAAGCGGAACTGAGAATAATAGAACAATAACAATTAGAGCGTCAAAGCAATACAGCACCTCCGCTATCACTTTATCCTTACAATGTCAGTGTGTTGAGTCGTTCAAATGCTTCACAATCAACGTCGTGAGAACGGTCCTTATTCATAATTTGACTCAAGAGTGTTCCAATCAATGGGTGTCCTTCAATCATAGGGATGTCATCGGGTGGTTCATAGAAGATGGCTCGATTGTGATACTTTAGAGCCAACACACTGATCGTTGCTGCTGCTGCAACGCCAATCATGGATGCCAGTTGTTTGAAATCTGCAACTGTACTGGGCATAATGTAGTCAAGTAGGGAAAAAGGAAAACAAAAGAAACTGAAGAAAGGGGCGTCGCTGCTTCTCTAGTGGTGGCACGAACTCCAATCACATTGTGTCACACAATGAACGGTTGCACCGCGATCGGCTACCATGTCACCGCGCCCCGCAACTTGGTATGGATAATAAGCTGTTTGCTAATAGAAAGTGCATACCTTTAACATATAAATGGTAAATATAAGCTTAACTAATCTTATCATCCATCACTTCCTTTTAGGACAAATGTGTGAGAATGCATGGATCACCCCTGGGAATCCATGATGGTTATTCATCCGAACGGGTCTAGTGGCAGCATTGGGCGGAATGCCGTTATGCATGAAAATGCAAACATGATACGCCAATCCAACAATTATTTTTTCCAAACCAAAGAACAAGATGCAAATGCAGCAGGTCAATAATGCCAGCAAAGGATAAAATGTTTACTGAAACATCAACAATGACTATGCTACTTTCTTTCACTACTACCACTTTCTGCAATGAGCATGGGTCTATGGAATCTTCCCAACGAGATAATACTACGAATACTCCATTACGTCGATGCTGCACAGATCAGCGCATTTCTTTCGTCATTGCGTGACCTGATCCCACTTGAAGATAACGAGCTGTTTTGGAAATCCCTTGCTGGAACATTTGGCATCACGTGCAAGCAGCCGTATGGGTCATGGAAGGATTTGTGTTATTCAGATGACTTGATGACAACGTGTCCTCATTTACAAGCTGTTGATTGTCCTTGTTCATTGATACGAGCAACATCCGTGATAAAGCATGATACTACTTGCAGCTGTGGTCAACAATCATGGGCATGTCTTGAATATGGAATTTGTTTAGGTAAAAAACATAAGGACGAGATAGGAGTATCCAAGGTTATGATGAATTCTTATATGCAATATGTTTATTCAAAGGATGCCGTGATGGAACGCCACGTTGTTTATCAAATCGTTCATGTTCTCATCCCGTTGTGCTAAGGCTTTCAGTACCCAGCTTTATGGAAATAGGATGCTCTTCATGCTCAAGAACGGTAATGAACATATTGACACATGATGGACAATTCTTGCTGAACAAGGGATTGATGAAATAACTTCAGCTTGGTTCATGGGCGGATTCTTGGAAAGAACAGCACATGGTGCGATGCATTCTACGAACTTATATTTCCCCTGATCACCTCTTCGGTGATTCTTCTGCACTCATTCAACAACGAAGGGAAGCTGAACAATATCAGTTTTGGATGTGGTTCCGTAATCCTTCTCTCGACGCAAACACCAACTTGATATCAGTCCATGGATGCTACCTTGTTGATCGGGACTGGTTTGTTTCTTGGGTGGATTTCCTTAAAGGTAAAGTTTATCTATTTGCATTGATTGTTGATACTAATACATGGCTACTGCTCTAATATGCAAGGTATATCTGAAATCCCAGGCCGAGTGTCCAATGATAATCTACTTGGCATGGATGGATCTATCAAGCCAGACCTTGTTTTGGGAAGGAACTTTGTATTGCTTAGTGAACGTGCTTGCTCATTCATTACACGCATCTATGGCATTGATGGCTCACTGGCGTCTATAGGTAATCACAAGGAAATTCACAATGACAGCGTCATTCTAATTTGTCTCATCTCCAATTATTAGATCATATGAGGAACAAGCCTGAATATGCGCGTTTGGTTCATTCAATACAAATACAAGAACAAATGGCTTATCAACAAAGAACAAGGTCTATTGTAGTTTCTGTAGAATAATAATATAAAGAACATATATATCATCAAATGTGGCTGCACCATGGTTTTGTGGTGATTTTAAGGCGCAGCAGCAGGTGTCATTGTAACACAATGTTTTCATTGTAGCAGTAAAATGAACAATGGTGCGCAGCAACAGTTTTATTCTTTTATCACTTTCTTTGTTCTCTTGAACCATGACCCAAGATGCCAATGTACTCGACATTTGCGGTTCACCAAGAGCAGCATTCGATATGGACACTTTAAAGGAACAGATTCCGCGTCTCAACTTGTACAATGAAACAATGAACCATGAGGGAGCACTAGCGACGGTGAATGCAATGCTAGCCCTGGTAAAAAGCAACATCACGGCAACAAGTCTGGAGCGTTCTTTGGCTCGAGCAATGAATGGGGATATAAATTATTCATTAATGGAAATCGAAATGATGCTTCGACATCGGCCTACACTTGTCGACGCCTACATTTATGCAATACGCATCGCGTGTTTATATGATCTCAGAAAAGCATGGCTATACTATCTTCAGGGAAAAGATAAACTACCTCGAGATGTGCCTGAATGGGATGCATTTACAAGGGTGGGAAATGCGCTGTCAGCTAGGATTGCAACCAGGAACGGATGGAAGTTACCTTACGATGTCATAGCAACCATCATTGAGCTGTTATCACTCAAGGATCGAATCAATTTCTCTCGTACTTGTACATATTGGAAGGATTTTATATTCACTTGTCCTCAAGCCTGGAAGAGACTGGATCTTCATACTAATGCAGCGGTCAAGGGGTGTACTTGGCTTAAAAAGCACTCGACTGCAATGCAACCCTACATGCGCCATATCTGTGTTCGTGATAAAGAGGCGCTCTTCGAGTTCGTTTTGGATTTGAATCATCTCGAAGTGTTAGGTAAGGAATATGTGTGTTTCAATATACGATCATGCTAATACAAAGAATAGAGCTAGGAAATATAGGTGTGGAATTCTGGGCTCCTAACTCGATATCCGATTTCTTCAAGACACGCCAACAACGACAGAGGAAGCAATTGAAAGCCATCAAAACAAGCGCAACTCGAATAACGCATGGGTCCTTATCGAGTATTCTCACTTATAATCCTGAGCTCGTATCTGTCAACGCGGTAATCGGTTCTTCATTGAAACACACATCGCGCCCATCCGTTGCCATCCAAACAACAACCACACTCTACCTTCGACAGTTAACAATACTCGATGCTCATCCCAGTACTCAAGGCCTTGCTTCCATACTCGAAAGATCACCCAATCTTGAGTCCCTTATATACACCACTATGTCAAGTTATCCAAAGCGTACACAGGTATCCACTAGTACACATTTCGAATGTGAACATATTGCAAGTATTGTCAACAAGCATTGTCCAAAGCTCAAGAACCTATGTTATTGGCGTGAATATGAATGGTTGAAGAATACATTTGAAACGGCAATCAAGGAAGGAGAAAACTGCCTGGCATATTATGATCTCTCTGACACTCATCCTGAAGAACATTTACTCGACTTTGCAAAGCGACGTCAAGATACCCTCGAAACAATAGCCATTGATCTCAATTATACCCACCCAACATCTGATTTCGTTCATTTCCTCCTTCACACTACACTACCACAACTCACTTCACTCTGTATCCGAGGATGTTTCGAACAAACACCATCCTCCACTGCCAGCAGATCCCACAATTACATTAGCTATCAAAAAGTTACAAACATGATTGAACGACATTCAAAACTAAGACATCTTAGGCTTGAAACGGTGTGTGATTTGGAAAAGCCAGTATTACAGGCCATATCCCAGTTAACTCAACTTGAGGAACTTGCACTCGGTTTCTTTCATGTATCGCTTGTGGATCGTATGGATGATCTATCAGAACTATTGAGCAAGACACAGGCAACACTCAAACGGTTTTATCTGCATACTGGGATAAGCAATCTCGCTACACGTCATATCTTTCATCTTGTGGATAAATATGATCAATTGACACATTTGACGTGTGCTACCGATCTCAATTTGACGCTGGATGGAATCACTGACTTTGTACGCAAAGGATCGAGTACATTTTCTCCACTCAAGCTGTCTCGACAACTAATCAACTTGACATTACTGGCACCATCCGGAAATTTGGACTTTATGGCCTTTGAGCCTTTATGTGATTTGGGTCTACTTCCAAAACTCAAGCATCTGGAGATTATACATATGGCTGGTCAAAGGCTATCTGGTACAACAATGGATGCACTGGTAGCATCACGTCATGAATTAACAGCTCGAGTAATATCTGGCAGTCAAGTTTATGATTATCCTAGTCC
The DNA here is from genome assembly GCA_025094155.1 of Lichtheimia hyalospora FSU 10163. NCBI lineage: Eukaryota > Fungi > Mucoromycota > Mucoromycetes > Mucorales > Lichtheimiaceae > Lichtheimia > Lichtheimia hyalospora. Next base: position 112,561 of record PTRB01000007.1, read on the forward strand.
AAGTTACTCTCAATAATCTTTGTAGATATCAACATCAGAAATACCAGTTACCATATGCTATACAATATTGACATTGCGATTGTATTCACTAAAGGAATAAATAAAGGATGATTGGAATATATATGGATATGCTTGTAAAAAGAGAAGAGGATAGGAATGGGAGGAGAATCATTGGAAAGATGTGATGTGGTGAGAGTAAACAGAACAAGAAGGATTCATGATCTAACAACTAAAAATCTGTACGATGCTCAATATGAACAAACATGCCATTAAGCATACGAAGGGTCAATGATGGTTCATAGGTGACTTCTTGATCAGGAGCAAGGGTGAACTTGTAACGTTTCAATAAAAACACAATGGCGACAAGAGCTTCAAGGGTAGCAAGGTTTTGACCAAGACAAACGCGAGGACCAGCATGGAAAGCAGGCCATTGACCAGGGTTTTCACGTCGTACATTACCCTGCTCATCGATCCATCTTTCAGGACGGAAGGATTTAGCATCTGGACCCCATACGCGTGTTGAACGGCCTTGTGAATAGGGTGACCAAGTAAAGGTGTCTCCTTTTCTCATCGGAGTACCATCAGGCAGGATATCATCTTCTAGTGCAACCTTCACATTGCTTGGAACTGAAGGGTACAAACGCAATACTTCATAAAACCTATGTACCACATATGAGTAAAAAGGGTAATTGATCAAAGCATCGGGATCCACTTACACTGCATGAGCATATGTCATTTTACGAATGGCTTCGTATAAAGCTGGCGAATCAGATTCGTGTTCTTCATGAATGCATTCCTTAATTTCATTCAATAATTTACGTTCGACACGTGGGTGAAGCATCAAATTGTAAAACGTCCATGAAAGTGCTTGTGCTGTTGTGTCGCGTCCCGCAATGATAAAGTTAAGCACTGTGTCACGTAATTCCTTGTCGCTCAATGGTTCCCCACGATCATTATGAGTATTCATAAATCGAGATAAAAGGTCCTTATGCACGGCTCCTTCAGCACGTCGTTCAGCTACCATTCGATAAGCAAAGTCGTCAATAATCTTCAAATGTTGCCGAATCGAAGGCGTATGCGGACTCAAGATGGGATGCAGGAATTCTCTCAACCCATTGAAGGGGTCAATGAATCGATCGAGACAATTGGCTTGGCATATATCAAAGCTTTCAGCAAAGGGAACTAAAGACATATTCAATATAATGTTCTATCATCCATATTCATCTTATAAAACATACCTTTTCTCTTGCTCAGCAATCCATCCAAGTGAGAGCCAAATCCAATACTGACAACAAAAAAGATAAATAAAGGAGAAAGATGAAATGGAATGTAATGATACTCACAGTACGAACGAATCGAGCGTAAACTTGTGCATCACATCATGGAAATCGACCGTTTTGCCATTGTCAGCTTTCTTATCAAAGATATGCTCGGCCATCACATGAAGTTCCTTGACAAAGACACTAGTACAATCAACCCCTATTAGTACAGTCATCTGCATGATTGATATGTCGATAGGATATATACTCTGTAAAATGATCTCTAAAATTGGCAACGTTGAATAAAACTGATGCCGTTTTACGTTGGTATTTCCATCCTTCACCGTTGGCGACGAAAATGCCATGACCGAAAAGATCACCTAAGGCATCTCTCATCTGTTGACCCTTGACGTAGTTTGAAAAGTTGGCTAAATAAAGTGGCAAATAAGCGCATGCATTGTTATGCATATCAATACAACTTACTCTTCAATACGTATTCGATATTCTCGGGGCTGACAGATAACACTGCAGGGGGCATAAAGATCACTGAATCGGCACTGAAAGTAGTAATACGCCATTTTTGATGAGACGAGATAACAAATGATACATTTATGATGAATACTTTACATGGTAACAGCATCATATTTCTCAAAGTTTTCCAAAAGAGCATCATAAATTCGGTGTTTGTTGGAGAGTTGCATCCAAAGAGTACCAATGAGTGGATGGCCGGGAACAAAGGTGACGCCGTTGGGTCGCTCTCGAAAGACAGCTCGATCATTATATTTGAGAGCCAATGCACCAAGTAAAGCTGCTGCTGCACCACTGGTAGCTGCTGCAATACGTAAGGTTGGATTGTGTTGTAAGGACAAAGTATCCATAAGTGAGAGAGGGAAAAGGGGTGTGAGTGAGAAAGGAAAGTGAGTGAGGAAGAAACAATGAACAGCGCGTTTTGATTTTCCTGCACACCATTTATATTTCCTCCGTCACCCCCGCTTGCAGCGTTTTCCACGTGCCTTACCAACGTACTCCTGGGTTACGGCGTAACGCGGTAAAACCAGTATCTCATAATCTTAAATTCACCTTAAGAATGAAAGCATGAATATGTATTATTGCATTTATTCAGCCACGTATCACATCGGTGTCCTTGACAGCAAATCCCAGATCGGTGGATTGGTAGCCAGGACCATGCTTATTGTTTGGGGTGTCACACAATCGACACATAACCGGCACAACACGTCATTCGATGATAGGGATGTCATAATCATGATTTACCCATAAAAGATTCTTTCAATAACAGATACTCATTCCGACCCAATACATGACGCGCACGGTTGTTTACTATAAGCTTCAGACAATGTCGCAATTCTCTTGTTTTATAAGCCATTTAACCACCACCACCACCACCACCACCACCACCACCACCACCACCTTACAAGGCGAATGAACCACCATAATGGTTTGATTACAATATACAATTACTCGTATCATAGAAACTCTTTTCCCTTCTATTATCCTTCCAATACATGGTTCATATTATGCATAATATAAAATGCCAAATGGTCATTCTTAGATTAAAATTAAGCTGTGTTTATTACAGCAACAACATGATCCTAAAGAAGCGATGGCTCTTCATCCATAGATTTCTTAATGCGTAACAGAATCGTGGTCTTCCAGTGATCCAACTTGGTCAATTGATCAAATTCAAACACCTTTTGAGTAAACAATTCAACGTCGCCATTCTCCACGCAGTCAAGAATACCCTACCAAAAAATACATGTGAGTATCACACGCCATCTTGAGAATGGATCCTTACCTCCAAGAACTTGTATTCACGCGTGTTCTCAAATGTCATATCCATATTGCAATATTTGTCTAGAGCTTGTCGAGTTCGTACGAGATCCTTTTCAGGGGTGCATTGTGAGATTGCATGATAAACTGGGGAATGATCTATTGATTGCTTACCCCTGTACATAGGTGGCACAAGCCGGCTTTCAAGAAATACTCTTTGATGGACCATTTGGTTAATTGATTGTCAGCTGATGCTGTCGCCACTGTCTCTAGGTTCTCAATCGCCTTGTCATATTGCTCTAGTTGTGCTGCAAAATGTGCCACCTTGAGAAGACATTTATTCACCATCCTAATGGGAAAAAAATCCACATGAGCATCCAAATCAATACGCAGTATATATAAAAACATACGCTTGTTGATCATCAGCCATATGCAATGTTGCAGCTTGTTCCCAATTGTACATGGCGCCTTGTAAATCAATGAGATCAGATTCATATATCTCTGCAATCTCTTGATGATGTTTGGCAGCATTTCGAAAATGAGCCCCTTCCTTGTCAATCTTGATGGCATTTTCAAGCATGGTAATGGCCACTATGAAAGATGAGATGAGTGATAATCATGTGATTCATGCTCTCTTTTGACTTACTTTCAGGTTTATTCTTCTTGTAGCACTTGGCTGCACTTTCATACGCTTTGGATGCATCATAAAGGGTATCGGATGTTTTCATAAACAGCTGTGCAGCTTTGGTAAACGCCTCGCCAGCATCGTTCCCTTATTCGGTGTTTGAGAAAGCTAGGGTAAGCATATGTGTATCGATATGCCATCTCATGACGCGCCTGAGGGCCGCTTACAGCGCTGTGCTAGCTTGAACGTATTGCCGGCTTTCTCATACAATTCAGCTGCTTCTTCTTCTTTATTGCCACCTCCAAACCACGACCAACTGTTTAATCGTTTGTCGGCTTGTTGTAATAACTCTTGTGCTTGTCGTTCTGACATTAGATGGCGAATATTCACTGCAATGCTGTATCGATAAAGATGAGATGAGAGTAATTCGAGGAAAAGAAAGAGTGTGCTCGTGTATACAAGTCAAGAGGATAATGCTGCCTTGAACTACGTGTGCTTGGGTTGAAATCATTCTGCACAACTCAGCCAATCAGTCATGAGAAGCTCTTTTTTGTGCATCTTGAATTGACTAGCACCATTGATATCAATGATATATCATTCATATTAACTAGTGACAATATCATAGTATTATACGCAATGCCTTTATTACAAGTAATGATGAAATCGGTGAACCTTTATGATTAGAAGACTAGATTCGTCCACAACAAGGTCCGGAGACTAGACCAGTACCTGCATAAGCCATCTGATCCGAGATATCACAGGTGCCATTAGCTAGTGTATATACATTAGTGACACACTCACACTTTGATATAATTGTTGAGTTGCTTAAAACTTTCTGAAAAGACTCTTCACATTGACAACATGTCAAAAAGATATTACCGAGTTTATGGATCACATATATCGCTCTATCGAATTCTTTGTTCTTTGGTGTAGGACTAACAGGCACCATTACACATGCTTTGTACAACAGCTATGCAACGCCATCTTAATATGCTGAGCCGCACGAGTACTTGTGACACCATTCTTTCCTTTTGCTATGCTCAGCATAGTAGGTAGAAGGAACTTATATATATACATAGAGAACTTATGTCTGTGTGCAAAGTGTCAATTCTCCTCTTCAACAAATAGAATGAATTTCGCAAGCCAGGTAGACCACATTTATATATCTATAGCGAATAACGCATCCATTGTTTACATTGGACAATCTTTCACGACCAGTCTTCTCATCCGATCTACTATCAACCTCGAGAAAGTGCGATTGATGATGCACCTATCGAACCTTATGCGCCAGGACCACCACCTCCTCCTGCACGTTCTGTGGTTTTGCATTGTATGCTCCATTTCCAATCCCCTTTACACATAGAATAAGATATACTGAATAATGTATTTGTTGCAGATGAGGATATTGCCAAACAACAACTCGGCATCATTAAAGACGGTGATGTGTATGAGCTTAAATGTGTACACTGGTATGTGTCAGATTTCCATGACAACCCTGACAAAGTATACGGTCCAGATTTTAAAGCCGGTGGAAACAGTTGGTAAGACGAACAATGATGGGTGCAGTTATGGATCAGATTCTTAAATAGGATAACGATCATATTGTAGGAGATTGGTTCTTTATCCCAGAGGAAAGGATGGGCTCAGTGAACATGTATCAATCGACCTACAATGGACGAGCGGGAGATATGCATCGTCCTATGACCACATCCATGTACAATTCGTGATTTGTATGTCTACAATGAGCTTCCCCACCAATTATACTTGCTGTAGTAAGTAGATAAAGCACGCAATAGCGTGTGGATGCTCACCTGTTTGGCTCGCAATAGGTACATCGTTTCGATTCACCAAAGCTGAAAATGAACATGGATTCACCGAATTTGGCAATTTCGATCATTTAACTCGCAACGACTTTGACACGGGTCGTGAAGCATTTGTGAAAAACAACAAGACACGTATCACCTGCATTATTCGTATTCTCAAGCCCACGATCGAAAATAATTCTCGATTTGTTGGCACCAGTGCGTAAGTAACATCTCGATAGCAAAGTGAATTATCCGCTTTATACTAATCTATTACCGTTTTAAAAGTGATCCATACAACTCGAGAGCAAAAACGGGATATATTGGATTAAGGCGCATTGGCAAGACATCCTATATGGAAGCAGTATTACAATTACTGTTCAACATTAGAAAGTTTCGAAAGGCAATCTACAATATACCAACGGGTACTGTGGGTGGCATCACCACTACACCTGCAGATAGTCCAGCACTGGCATTACAACGCTTGTTTTATCGCATGCAATGTGGCACAGATTGTCCATGTATGTTGTATTGCATTGTCAACATGATGATATAACCGTGTTAACTTGGCTATTCTAGCTATTGCAGAGCTGGTCCAATCTTTTGGATGGAGCGATCGTGACATCAATACTTCGGATGGAGACGAATGTATCCAATTTCTTTTGGCTTTTTTAAGGAGCATGGATGATACCTATTTCAACGTAATGCATTACGATAGATGATATGGTAGTTCTCTGCAAGCTCATCATCCTTTATCAATGTATAGAAAACAAGCCCATGGTCTGAAACTCGAAAGCTCTTTGGGAATGAAGTAGCACATGCTGGACAAGAATATTTCTTGGAATCAAGTAAGCAAGGAATCATATACTACAGTCAAGGTTGTGATACTCATATGTGCGCTATTAGTGATTTCGATCGACACAACAGGATGTTCATCTTTACAAGAGAGTTTATCGAAAGCAACAAAGAGAGACTGGGCTTTTCGGAAACGCTTTCGAATCAAGGCTCTTGCTCCAGTGTTATTATTCGAGCTCGATATTTGGAGACAAGATTATGCATCAAACCTTCACAAAGTAAGCACCTCCCGTTGACATTTTTTCATGCATTGATTGACAAAGTAATAGATTGACCATCACGTATCTTATCCACTTCATCTTAACATGAGCCCGTACACGGAGACATTTGCCAGAGATACTGAATGGGAGCGGTATACGCTATTCGGGTAAGGATGAAAATGAATCGAGAAACATGTTGTTCTTAACACATTACTGTCATTTATGTATTAGGATGATTATGCACTATGGTTCAGCCAAGAATGGAAACCATTGCACATATATCAACTCTCTCACAGGACACTCAGAATGGTAAGCAAGATCATCAAGTGTATGTGTTGACTTTGTCATTTAACAATTGAAATCATGCAGGATAAAATTTGATGGCTGGAAAGTGGAAAATGTACCAGCCGATGAAGTCTTAGATCCTCAACATAGGCATGGCTCTGCAAGGCGATACAATCGCAACAATCCTTATGTTTTATGCTACATTCGTGAATCCCATTTGAATGACGTGCTTTGTCATATCAAAGAAGAAGATATCCCCCCTCATATCCGTAATACCAATATCTAATAAACAATGTAATACAGCATGAGATTTCACGGACGTTGTGTGGGAATATGTATATATCCCGTGCCTGACATGCTGGATCTTGTGATCTCCTTTAATGCCGCTCTGCTGCAATGATTCATATGATCGTTACACAGATGGCGAGATTAAGCTATGAAACAATGACCCTGAAAAAGCAATACAATCAATAACACAATTATTCGCCAAGACAATGAAGATGATCCTTCAGACGATATTCATAAATATCATCCCAGAGCTTGTGGATGTACCAAAGATGACTTTATTCAGATGATCTGATTTAGCGTTCCATAAGATGATACGCATGAGCCCAACACGTGAACCCTTTAGTCACATCACTCCCCTTTAACCAAGCCCAGAAACTACGTCAAGCCTGCTATATCCAAAAGAAGCATTGATAAACGAAAATGTATGGGAGAAACTCAGCAAAGGTACAGGCGGATAAACCATTGCCTTATGCAAATAGAGCATGTTTCCGTACAAGTGAATGTGTGGGTTTATAACAGTAAATGTATGGGAGGAAGTGTGTGTGAGTATGTGTGTGTGCGAGTATCTCTATCATTGAATGGTAACGTCTATTGCAAATATTTTCCGTAGATATTCTTGATTTGCTCCATGAATACAAACATGAGCGTGGTGTGTGGTCTATAGAGAGGGAAAAAAGTTAGTCCTAATGACGATCATCAGCCCCCACCCCAAAGCCAATAATTTACCCGATCCGAAGATAATGTGCGGAGAATCCCTTGTATAAACCTCGAATACCCTCTGTTCTTGTCATCTTGAAAAAGCAATCGACAGGGCTGCTATAAAGTAAACCACGTCCAGTCACTGGATCCACACCTTGATTATACATGCGAGTAGAAATAACATCGAAAGGATTCATGGCGATAGAAACGAGGAAACCAGCAAACATCGAAGTGGCGAAATGAGTAGCGATACTATCAGGTAAACCAAAACGAGAGACAAGGATTTCTTTGCCAAACATATAGGTAGGCATTTGAACAGCTGAGCCCACGCCGGCACGGGCCATAGCAGCATCTGCACCTCGATAGATACCCTTTAAGCCTTCACTACGATAAATGCGACTCAATGCATTCCATGCTGAATCAATTTCATGCTGATGACCAATTTGTTTGAATACTGGAGAATAGGATTGTTGTCTTGTTTTGATGAGATATAATGGTGAACCGAGCAATGCCCCTGTTACACCCGAAACAGCACCAGCAAAGACGCCTGAAGCTAACATGCCTTGCTTGGATTGAATATTAAACAAGTTGACGGCTGCGTTTTGTACTGGCTCATATAAACCGATTCGACTGCCATTCAAGCAGATTTGGTATACATAGGCAACACCAAGACCACGTTGGATACCACGGATACCTTCGTGTTTAAGGATCACTTGAAGTGCCTGAAGACTATTGTGATAAGGTCGTGCAGAAGCTGAAAGTGCACCTGCACGCACCAACTCGCCTTGAAGCTGTAATCGAGTTTTGACTACCTTTACTTGATCGTCAATCCATTATTCTCCCCGAGCAAAATAAAGTATTTACCTCGAGTGGGTTGGTAAAGGTTACTGCTCCACATGCTGCAAGTCCACCGATCGTAAAACCAACAAACGTTTCCTTGAGCTTGCTTGGGCTTGTATTTTCTTTCGTTTGTGGTGGCAATGTTGCCGTCGTCTTGAGCGATTGGGATGTTGCCATTAAATGTCGGTGTGTGGGTGAATGGAAGGGTGAGATCAAACTGGAAGAGGAAGGTTTAAAAATCACCAGCAGTAGTGAGGGGGGAAATAACTATTTAAATGCTCAGAGTTGTTTCACAAGTGCCTAGTAAATGAAGCGTGGACTCCCCCACACCCTAAATACCAAATGCTGTCAGCTAATGCAAATGACTTGGCCCAATGATTGTTAAGATCTGCAACATCCGTGCTTCTTTGTATCCATGAGTTTGCCATTGTATGAGAATATGTTGTACTTGTGTCGGTACACAACATGGCATTATAATCACCATGACAACGATCCTATGATAATGACCCTACTACTGCTACTGAAACTTGATTTTATGGATTCTACTACAATCTATGCCTGGATGATGTAGCGAGATGACATGGAATGAAATGCACCAATGGTAATGTAAAGGAAGTCTGTTTACCCCGTATTACGTTTGTGACACATCTCTGTAAACATCATTAAAGCACAGACTCCAGATCCGATGGGTCGGATAAACCTCTCTTGCAGAGTGATCCAATAGATGACCATTAGCTTGGTTTATCAACTCACTTTATTTTCAAAGTGTTAAACGTCATCTACCGTCATCTTGTAGAAAAGTACTTTGATAGCAGTAGTTTATCATTCTAGGTATTTTCTCACACTGCATCACACGCAAAGTATGCATGAAAAGTAATCACTCACACTCTCCTCTCGCCCCTCCTGCTCATGTTGAGAGCGGAGCAGGGATTATAAACTGTGGAACTAATGAATCATCATGCAACTTGTAAGCGTTACCAACCATGTATCCATGGTAATAGTTGCATAAGAATAATAAACAGTTATATTGATGAAGAAAGGATAAGATGACCAAGTCAGTGATTGCCTCGTGACTCATTTGTGTGTGGTAGAGTTTCATTTTCATTCAAGGGCAAGTTTATGCGACTCATTCCTCTTCTCTCTTCTTGTCAAGCACACACACACACACACACACACACACTCTTCTTTTACTTTATATACACTCGCTTTATTTTCTTCATTTCCCCCACCCATTCAATACAACTTATACCAACTCCATTGATAACATTCACTATCTTACTGTCTGCAGCTCATTATGAAACAAACATCTAATGACTACCAACCAGGTGTTCGTGCCGAGCCTAGATTCCTTAGGTAGGATGCTACATCCGCAGTAGTACTCTACATGAAGAGATCATTGACAACTTGATTGTGAATAGAGACCCCACTTCACTCGAGTTTATTTCCTCGGGCCTGACTCGTTTCTCGTCTTATGTTGTATCCAACTTGCCTAAACGCAAACCAAGTATGCAATACAGCGACCTACAACCACCCTTGCTCTTTTATCAGCAACAACCTGCTCCACCACCACCTTCACCTGTTACACCTATCAGTTCCAGTTTGGAAGATCAATCAACAAAACCAGAACCAGAAGACGATCACGATAAAGTGACGTTTACCTCGTTTCAACATATGGAGACATTAAGCATGGATGATACTGTTTCTACACGGTAAGATACACCTGCTCTCGATTTCAGTAGGGATGGATCAATTGACTGGTATTATTCATAGTCGTTTATGCTTATTACTGGGATACCATGATGGATTTCAAATTTGGGATATCACTAATCCAGATAATATCCATGAAATATGTTCAATTCGGGACGAGGAATCCTTTGGAACTGTATCGTTTATGCATATTGTCAATTCCCCTTATCAACAAGATACGCAAGATAAACATCCATTACTAGCGGTTGTGTAAGTAGGCATGGAGTATATTGGAGGAACATTGACTCATTGAGATGAATATGATCTAGAACAAGTCGTGAATCAACTGATAATGATACTATTGGTGTGATGGACTTGGATCATACTAGAAGAGCATCCACGTCATCCGGCAAATCATTTCATGCAACATCTACAATGCTTCGATTTTACTCGCTCAACACACATCAAGTCATTAAGGAAATCCACAATATGGACGATGATGAAGAGGAGACTAGGATAACAGCCATCAAGAGTAACCATACAGCAGTGGTTGTGGTAAGTGAGAGAGAGTATGACGTATAATGTACGAATTGCTAATTTAGGAATATGTAGGGATGCATTGGGAGCACTGGTTCTACATTACATGTGTTGTCGTGCAAGACACTTGACCCCTTATCCACGCCAATTACAGATGTTTATCATGATCCTACCAATGGTCCTGTTTTTACACTGGGTGCACGTTTCTTAGCTTATGCTACTCATTCCCCTGTACTCAACGACGATCTTGCTCTCAGTCAACATAAAGGGATTGGTGGAACAGGCCTGGGTGTACTACAAGGGGATAAGGATGTTAAGGATATCGCCAAAGAAGTCGTGAGTGGAGTCAAGTCATTGAGCGAATATGGGTATCAAACACTTTCCAATTACTTTGGCAATCATCCACCAGATAAGATGCAACCACCACCACAGCAACAGCCACAAGCACCTTCAATGGTGTCATCTTCACCTCGTACTATATCTCCCATTGGTATGCGATACGATGAACGAACAGCTAGTCCAGTCCCATCAAGTAGTACCCACACTGGAACACAAACAACCACAACAACTCATAGAAAAGCGCCTGCTGCTGGCATGGTAAGTTTTCCATCATATCAGAGATGTAATAATGTTACTTATACGCATTGTTTAGGTGATGATCCGGGACATTGCCAAGTTACCAACAGCACCCACTCGCAACATGTCATCATCCACTGTGGCACATTTTCGACCCCACTCGCATCCATTGTCATGCTTGACATTCAATGCTGCAGGAACATTATTATTATCTGCATCCAAGCAAGGTCATACGTTTCACATATTTGGAGTATTGCCTAGTAGCAACGTGGTGGGCAACATATCACATTTATACAGTTTGGCACGTGGATATACTGATGCACAAGTGGAGGATTGCCAATTCTCAGCCGATTCAATGTGGTGTTCCGTCAGCACAGCACGTGGAACTACTCATGTGTATGCTATCAATCCTTATGGCGGCAAACCTGAGATCATGGGGCATGTTGTAGGCAAAGTAAACAATCCAACGGTGCGGCTGTTTATGAATCATCAACGCAAATTAGAAAAGGTTTGTGAATACAGAGGAGATGTGTATACAGTATAGTAATCTACCTTTGAACTTTTTAGAGTACATCACTTGGAAGTGTAGTGCGTGTCAAGCAACGACGACCCATGATATCAGAAACGCATGATGATATAGCTTTGAACCAGCAACAGCAACAACAACAACATTATCCAACAGCTACGATTCCTCCACCTATACCAACAAGATTATCTCACTCTAGGCAACCACGAGCAAAGTTATCAACAATGTTCCTTCTACCAACAAAGATCCCATATCTTGTACATGCATCCAAGTCATCACACGGTGGTAGCAACAATACCAATGGCACAGGGAATACCAATGCAAGTGGTAGTAACAGCAGTAAAGCTTTATTGGATGGTGCAACTTCGTTTAAAACATTCAAGCAACAAGCTTCATCTAGTCTTGGTTCCATGCTATCATCGTTTGGTTCAAGTATCAGCAGCACGGATTCATCCTCTTCCTTTTCATCCATGCGACAGCATCATGCATGGACATCGGCTCATGACAAATTAGCTGACAATCGATTATTTGGATTTGACGAAGAAGAAATGCCGACAGTGGAAGATGATGATTCGAGGACATTGCATGATGGTCGTATTGGGTACCAAGATATGTATTCAATTCATCCACGTGGCATGTTGACATTACATCGATGCTGGGTGAGCAAGTCTGTAGTCAAGAAACGTGATCATTCGCGAACAATTGAACTCGTGGTGAAGCAAGAGGATGTAGCAGAATGGTCCATGGCACGTACAGCTGAATGGGAGCAAGTGAAAGTATCACTTGCAAAGGATAACAATGCAACGGATACTACAAGAAAAAAGAAACGACGTAGCCCATGGCTTTCTAATGCCGAGATTACTACATGTCTACCTGACGAGCAACCTTTATGGACATCATCCCAGTTTAGACTACAAACATTTTCAGAGGATCCTGCCACATTATCCAAAAAGCTATGGAAAACCGGTGAAATGCCAGAAGCAAAAGCTGTTCATGTACGACGAGAATTACCTGAACCTTACTCAAGTCGTATTGATCGTGTTGGTAAAACCACCGCACGCATCACGAGTCAAGATGAAGAAAACTTGGATGATGCATTGGCTGAACTAGAAGGTAAAAAATGGAATATCTTTATGCTATTGCATGATTACTTATTTTTTGATTAGATAATCTTTCCAAGGCCATGCAAACAACCTTCACTACACCATCACCTACCACCTTGCTATCAGGATCTTATGGAAGTGCTAGTCCAGCTGGATACAAACGAGGATTACAACAACCCATTATCCCTGGAAACAATGGCACAACACCTTCATCCATATCTTTTGAAGATGCACACCTTATCAGCATGGGTAGTGGTCCAAGTCCAGAAGATTTACTCACCCATCATCAACAACAGTCGCGTGGCAACATGGCACTTCATCACAGTTCACTGATACAATTTGATGAAGAGGAAGAGGTACGCTTACCAGTCACGCCAAGCATGCAGAGCAGTAGCAGCATCAGGCTTGAAGACGATGATGATGATACTCCTCCTATCATGGATCAACAAGTGTTTTCTCCTGATGGTGATAATGAAATGGCACATCCAAGTGAATCTATTTTTGCCGAGCGATCCCCACCATCCTTGTAGTAGAATGAATGTAAATACCCTCCTCCCACCGCTTCATTGTCCTCTTAAAGCACACCACCCGATCCCCAACCTATATAAATGACACACACATACATATATGTATATCTTCCATGTTTTGAACGAGCTCATAAAGAAAGTGTTTATATATACAAAGAAAGTTATTGATGCTGAACATTACAAAGCAAAGGTGGAAGAGTGAGTTCATGGTAGTTATTGACATGGCCACCACGAAGGATGGAATGGAGTGGAGGTAAATTAATGCAGATATCGTCTTTTTCTGGTGGTGGTGAAGCCATGAAACTGGCTGTTTTGGATGTGGTTCTTGAGATAGTGCGACATTGTTTTTGGTTATAGATGGAGGATGGGGGTGGACCCACCTGAATGACTTGAAGTTTACGCTTCTTTGGCTGTGTAGTATTATTGCTGTCAAAGAATAAACATAGCAAGTTGTTACAAATGAGGATGGTGGGAAGAAATGATCATGTGTGAACATGTAACCTTACATGCGATGTTGTTTTCGAATCCTTAACCGCACACCTTGGTCAGAGAAGGAACGTGTTAAAAAGGTAGATTCATCGAAACCAGGGAATTGTTTGGGAGGATACACAATGAAAGGGTCCGTCATGATGGTTTTGCAATTACGCACCTCGTCCCTATATTGCCTTGTCGGTTAATTCAAATAAGCGTTTTCCAAAAGATGCAAATGCTTTACCCGGTCATTTCAAAAAGAGAAAAATGTAACCGGAATTGACCTTCTTTTAGCACGGCAAGATCACCAAATATGAAGAAGCCAGCATCCATATTATCAATATCTCGGAGTCGATACAATGAAGATACCGTTGTTCCCACAAGGTATTCTTCGGTAGGTAGCAAAGTGCAAGTAGGATCATCAGCAGCGACCAAATTTGCCATGACATAGTAAAAGGGGCTTTGTAAGAGATAGTCCCTTTACACACATACCATATCAGTGTTATTGCTCTTGTTACACTACGTGGCGGTGGGTCGTGGAAGAATACCTGGTTATATTTTGAGCACAGTGCATCCACTCAAGTTTTAAAATCGGCGGCGGGTCAATTGCTTGTCTTCGGTCTACAAATCTCGTGTCAACATGGTAGGTTCTGCAAAACAAGGTACTGCGAAATGTTATCTTGTTATACCTCGATCATTCAGTGAGCACACTTTAGTTAGCCGTGGTTGTTGTCGTAGTTTAAGGTTATAATCCCTGAATGATGTATGTCATTAGCATGTGTCAGTTTGGTTACAGGTCAAGTAATAAAATAAAGATACCTCTCACGAGGAAGATGTTTGTTAAGTGAGCTTGATATGAAGCGATAAGTGCATGAAGTATTAAACGAAGATGCAGATGAGGAATGGCATGACGAACTCATGGTTATGTACACAAAAGAAAAACTGGGGAAGAACAAAGGAGAAAAGCTACTTTTGAGGAAAAAAAAGAAGCTAAAGCTTAGTTTCGAGGTATCGAGGAGCCCACTTTAGTCAATTTAACCCAGAGTGCACCAATATGGTTACACAATATCGGTCATAGCTCCCCGCCAACTTGCAATTGTGTTGGAATGGGGTAGCACACAGACCTAAATGCTACATCAAGGATATAATCTGATCCTGCTCCAGATATATGTTTCAATAATGTATTGATTTATTGGGATGAATGATGATGATACTAGTAGATTGCAACAGCATAAACTTGCATTGTATGTAAACAACTGTGTGTGTGATGTATAACACTCTTATTACATCATTTCTTTACAAGCAATACAAATGCGGTTTGGTGCCCATTTTGGCTATTTCTTTATCAAATCCAACCCATCCGCGTGCAACCCATTGTTTCCCGCTCTTTACCGTATCAAGCACATATCATGTCTTGGCAGCAAAAACAAATTCGTTTGTCAGCTCAACCAAGAGGTATTATTTTGTTCTCTCATTGCGTTTCAAGTTATTGACGACAATGTTATTTCAGGTTGTCATTTGGTTCACCAAGAGATTGTTCGTCAAGTCCCAGAACTTTGCGATTACAAAGTTGGTATGGCCAACTTTTTTTGTAAGTACTTTGCCACACGCTTCAACTCGCTTTCGGCTTTGATAACAAGAACACGTTCATTCACTCGCAGCTTATATGCGACTCTCATAGTGCAACATACATCAGCTAGTCTCATGATCAATGAAAACGCTGACAGAACCGTAAGATCCGATATGTCCATGGGATTAGACAAGATTGTTCCGGAAAACTGGCCATACCAGCATGATTATGAAGGATCGGATGATATGGTAAGCTTCATAATGGGATGATGTTTATTGGAGTAATATGCCAACTCATGATTGTTATCACTACTGTAGCCTGGTCATCTAAAGTCTGGCATCGTTGGTACGTCACTCAATATCCCTATCACCAACGGACGTCTCAATACTGGTACTTGGCAAGGGTGTGTAGAATATGGGTTGGTTGCGTCGCGCTATGTCACCATCGCGTATCGGAATTCGGTGTAGAAGCAAATGAGCTAACATCAATGATTAAGAATTTATCTATGTGAGCATCGTAACCATGGCGGATCGAGAAAGGTGATCGTTACTTTACAAGGTGAAAAATCATAAAGGTAGAATATAGAAGCATGATCTTTGGTTTATGTAAAGCAATCGGGGTTATGGAACAATACTAGCAGTAGTTGTGATGATAAAGTAGCTATTTCCCACCCCCCCTTTGAATTATAAGAAACGAAGAATACATCAGTTGCATCTTGTTTTATTACATTGAGTATTATTTAAAAATGAGTCTGTGGGATATGGGAACAAGATGTCTTTGGATACATGATACGATTTGATAAATGTTGCATTTCAATACAAGTGGCGAAATGTTTATTATAAGGTTCTAAGATAGTGTGGTACATTAATCGTATTCTAATTCATTAATCAATTGCTTGTCAAGTTCACAGAAGTCATTGCTGTAACTTTTGGTATATTCTCTTCAAAACTTCATGTTCTTCTGGATCCAAAATGCCATCAGGGAGAGAAGCTGGATCGGGTATATAGTAACGTGTTTCACTCGATGAGATCGATGGTGTCCTCCTCTTTTGTTGTTCTTCATCCGTCAAAGTGACTTCAAGACCTGCTGGATCCGATACAGTGGCTGCTGCTACAGGGGATGGCAATGATGCAGGAGCAGGAGTAGGTGTCCACCAGAATGTGGGATAACGTCGATCAATATTGTTGATTATCATTGCTATGACAACCATGATAGTCAAGGAAAGCATCATGACACCGATATAGTACCATCCCAAATCACCAGCTTCCTTGATCGCAATTGGTATAATGGTAGTTGCGCCTGCTGGAGGATGAACACACTTGAGAGCAAGCATCAACACGAGAGTGATGGCAACACTTGTAGCACCAGCAACCCATCGAACATGTTCCACAGCGTCTTCAGGTGTATTGATATGAAGAAACATTTGGTTGATCGCCACACCGATAATAGAAGCAACAAGTGTTCCACCTAATACGTTGCGAGGTTGTGCCAAAGGAGATTCGATAGCACCATACACCAGAATGGCCGAGGCACCCTAGAAAGATCAAAGAAAGCATGGGGTGAGAAAAAAGACAATGACATGTCAAAATCAGGCAACTTACACAACTTGCTATAATCATGGGGACATTGTGTTGAACACGGAAGTAGGACGAGTAGGTAAAGATAATCTCGACAATGGCAATACCAACAAAAGCTCCCAAGAAGGCCCATATGCAAGTACGCCAAAGAGGAAGTGGTTTTTTGTTATAGCTATGAGCACCAATAAAACGAGTGATCCACCATGGCCATTTGTCGAAAAGATCAGGCATTGATATGATAGGTTGGAGAGAGAGAGAGAGAGCGATAAGATATGATAAGCAGTAGTTGTCAGCGAATAAACAAGATGAACGAAATACAGCTGCTGAGTCAACCATCAACAAGATTTTACCCCACCTTTTTTTTATGTGTGAGAGTATGTGCCTGAAACAAACTTAATGTTCATCTTTCCATCGTTATCAACCACATGACACCTTCTCACTTGTATTATTTGGACATGATATCTGATAGGACTCTTCCTCCTTAATATAGTTCTTTATAGTGACAAATCATTCACCCAACCAGTGACGATAATTATCACGCAATGGGGCTGGTTCATGAACTTGACATATTTGTAGTGCACACACTTATATATATAGAATGGTGGGATCGGGTTATGTCGTTCTTTGTATACATATATAGAGGTCTTAGATGTAGATCATGAGCTGTCGGCTCAAATCGGACGCAAAACTATATGGTATATCTTGTTGGCAATCAACGTCAGTTATGATATAGGCTCATCGAATGACTTTTTTTAACATAGAATCAAAGAACTCAGCATAACGCTTCAAGAAACAATTGTTAAGATAGACCACTCTCCATCTATAATGATGTTATATGCACTCTTTAATAGCTGATTCGTACATGTATTGATCACAACAGTTTATTGCATAAATGAATATATTCTCCTGCATAATTGCTATTCTTGTTATCCAACAGTGACTGGATGCTTTGGATGATGGCGACGATGGCGTTGTTTGTGATGCTTCTTCTTATTTGAAGTGGTGTTTTTCAATGTGCTAAGTTTTCTGGCTCGTTGCCATTCATGCTCCTTGTGCTCATCTAATTTTTCCAACATGCCTTCAGCACGCTTGACAAGCGAACGACGTTGGTTTCTCACTTTCTCTTGTCCATGTGACTCGATTGTATCAAGCTTGATCATAATGCGCATAATAGCATCTTCACAACCAAGGAATTCACGGTTATTAGGTGTAGTGGCTGTTAATTGAAGTGTGCCACCAGGTTCAGATGCTTTGAATTGCAAAGGTGCTTTCAATACTGTATGAAGGCGATCATGTTCCATATTTTCCAATTCACGTTGAATTTGAAGCAACTCTGGATGCTGAATAACAGGTTCAGAAGGTGGCAAGTTTCGCTTTTGTTGTTCAGCTATTTCATGCACACGCTGTGCGGCAGTTGGATCAGGTGACATAGCTGGTGCATTGGATGGGTCCAATTGTCGTGGAGGAGGATCATCATTTTGAACATTGGATGTAGCGGGTTCAGCTGGTGTAACAACCTGTTTGGGTGCATATGCTGGCGTTTGTTCTTGTTCTTCTTGACATGCTTCTGGTACTTGCTGCTCAGTATTCACCAATTCATCAAGTAGGTCCTTGAGATTAAGCACACGATCCTGCAAGGGTGGATCAGGTGAAGGTGCGTATTGTCGTTGTTGTTGTGTTGTTGAAGTCGCCTGAGGTATGGGTGCATTCTCACGTGTGATAGAAACTGGTTCACGTTCCTTTTCTTGTTGCTGCTTTGGCCAATTCTTCAATATGTCTTCATATTTATCCTCTGGCTCGGATGCAATAGCTTTTTGAGTGGTTGATGGTACCTTTTTATCTTGCATGACGGTTTCTTTAGGCTCTTGTGCTGGTTCTGTTGCAACTGCTGAAGATGCGCTCATTGGTTTTTCTTGCTCTTCATCCATCGGTTGTTCTTGTTCTTCATCAGAGACTTGTTCTGTATAGTCATTATCCTGCTGCTGTTGCTGTTGAAGTTTAGAAATGTAATTCCATAGATCATGTGCCTGTGATTCCTCATCCTCTTCAGAAGCAGCACTTTCAGCTTCATCCACTTGCTGTTGCATCGTATCTTCCTGCTCTTGTTGTCCAAACAATAACTTGAGTATACGTGCCAACTGGTTGGCATGGAAATCTTCAAAACCCTTGTCTTCTTCAGCTTCAGATTCATTATCACTTTCTTCCTTGGTAGCTTGTTCATCTTCGTTTTGTTGTTGTAGCATTTTCTCTTGCATTGATTGTTGTTCGTTTTGACAAGCAGCTTGATATTGTCTCCATATCTCTTCTGATCTTCGTTGTTCTAAAGCGGATGCAAGCCATTGACGATAAACAGCATCTTGTTGAGCAGCAGCAATCATGGCTGTGCGACGATAATGATCCATGAGTCGTTGAATACGTTGAGCACGCTCACGTCGATAATGTTCCTTGAGCACTTTAAGGTTATGTAATGCTTGCGTAACACGATATTGTTGTTCGCGTTTATCACATCGACGACGTTGCTCATGTCGCAAAAGAAGCTGCAACTGCAAATAGTCGTCAAGTGTCAATGTACTTTGCAAACTTGAAGGACGCTCAATGATCACACGTTGTGAAGTTGGATAAGTATAATATAGCATAATTACTTTGGTTTGAAAGAAG
This sequence comes from Lichtheimia hyalospora FSU 10163, assembly GCA_025094155.1. Lineage (NCBI taxonomy): Eukaryota > Fungi > Mucoromycota > Mucoromycetes > Mucorales > Lichtheimiaceae > Lichtheimia > Lichtheimia hyalospora. Next base: position 132,433 of record PTRB01000007.1, read on the forward strand.
AACAAGAGGCAATATTGTAGTTGTTAACAGGGGTGATGATGTAAAACACACAACACGAACTACCGGAGAACAATAAAGAAAATGATGCCACTTTTTGAGCCCCATGTCTCAGATTCAATGGGTTTCACTTCATCAACCACTCACTCCCATGCCCTTTTTTTTTTACAAACATCAATCGCAATAGCATAACATGGTGTCATCCTACTGCAGTTGGATGTAGTTTGCAACGATGAGTATTTTACATATTGCAATAAATGTGATGCGTGCGTGTTCCAATGGTGAATATTATGATACCATAATACACGGCTAAATGGCCATTGTGGAATATCAAAGAAATTGAGATCGGGTATTGCTAGGCTGTTCCCATATGTGCGAAATTGTGCACATCCATAGCGCGGCATACACAAGTGTGAATCCATGTGCGTTAGAAGATATACTCGTCATTCGGATGTTCCTAATTTGGAGCAGATGGCATTTCTTAATGTAGTACCATCAGCAGCACAACACGTATGCTTTTTCACGAGTTCCAAGATGCTCAAAGTTCATCATCGTTAGTGTGAATTCAAACCATGAAACCATGGAACCCTGTAATGAGAATCTACCTTCTTTGTTTCTTAAAGACTCTTTATCTCCCATACTTCTCATTAATGTTTATGGGGTGCTCCTACTTTGTGCAGCAACATATGCAATGACGATATAATGTGTAACAGCAGTGACGACTATGACGAAAGGCAATGCTAAAAAAGGATCTATGCACAGATCTACGGATGCATCATATAAGGAAAATATGAAAGGCTTGCCGTAAGATTGTACACACGCCAACAACAACACTTTATGTTGACGGCATGATATCATCGTTTGTGATGCACAGTTGATAGGATCTGCAGGATCGATGACAGGGTCGCTTAAGTATACTACTTAATTCCGGCGGCGTCAACTAGTCCCCCAAAATGCCTATGCGTGTCACCGTCATCAAGCGGGATGCATCCGATACTGTATCCACCATACATATATTTTCACCTTCACTATCAAATCACAGTATGACGCATTTTAATATCCAAAAGGAGTTAGTCGAACCAGCGAAAGCACGAGAGGCGATCTTTACAATAATGCATGCAGTATCCCTGATACTGGTTATCACCATCTATACATCTCGTACCTGCCTTTATTACTGCTACGTTATCATATTGATATGAGCATGTAAAGGATCAAAAGTGCAGCAGACCAGTAATAAACGCACTAGTGGATTTAGCTGCACATCATTGTTTTGGTGCATCGGCACTATCAACAATGATTGATTGAGAGCGCTATCCGGGATAGCGGAATCCACGTAGATGGCTGGTTACATTGGAAACACGCTCTTCCCCTCCCAAAAATCCCAATATAACCTCCGTGCTTATGACTTTTTAGCTTGGTTGCAAATCCTGTTTTACTCGAGCCCTACCATATACGGGTTTGCATCCCAAACTTCCAACTCTCTCGATTCAGATGCCCATGCATGATAAAGTTCATTAACATGCGATCATGCCGTCACATTCGCTGTTGCACATACCAGCTATGAATGTTGGGGGAAGAAGAAGGCTTCAAAGGCAAGAATTCCAAAACAGCCATTGTTTTAATAATAATGACGCAAAGGGAATAGATGAATTACTTTTGGACATGGTAAGGGCATACGATGAGATTACTTTGTTTTGTTTTCGGGAGACCAGACTCCTTCTCAAAACTGTTGTTGCTCGATAAAGTTGTACATCATTACCAAATCAGGCCAAGTGAACCTTGGAGTCGGTTCCTCACTAAAACCATTCTTATTTCACCCTCATTCGTTTAACAATATGAACACGTTATGCAAAGTTTGACGGCTTACACTGATGATTTCATCATGAGTGTGTCACACTCGCGCAGATTACTCACACACACATGAATATTGTTGAGCCAACAAGAAAATATCTACCCCCAAGACACGTTGCCATGCCAAGAATTTCGTTCGAGCCCTACTTGCGATAGTAGTCTGATACATGACAGGTGGCGTATCATTATAAACCAATCATAGAGCTTCCGATCATGCAATATATCTTTCCGTTTATCAGTATTTTCCTCCCCCGTTTCATTTCATTGTTGTTATGACTCGATATGGCTATGAGTGTGAATGTGTGTGTGTGTGTGCTTATGATGTATTGTATATGTGAATATGCGTTGTATTATACATGAAGCACATGCTCTAGTTATCATGCAGCAACCATGCATTGTATTGGCAAATAAGAAGTGTGGGTGAAAGAAGTAAGGAGTTTTGGGGGGAGAAATGGAAACAATCATGATTCAACAGCACACCATTACATTTCACCCAAACAACCACGATTTAACAGCACACCATTACATTTCACCCAAACAACCACTACCTTCTCCTGTCATCCCCCCCCGAAACCTGTGTCCCTTGCTTTTTGTTACTCGATCAAACTAGGAGCTCAGTATAAACATACACCCCTTACACCCCTCTACTATAACAATGAGCTTTTTTTTAGTGTGCATATTATTAGGGTGACTGGGGATTTCGGATGACTCGATGGATATGTACATGAAGAGAAAATCATCGTTTTCCAAAAAAGCTTGATGAATGGGAGCGTAATAGGAGGATTGTGTACGCAATATTCCCCCAAATTCAATCGCCCCTCTTGTTGTTACCCCACCCCCCATTTTCAATGCATCTATACACTAGTACAGCAATCTCACGAATCCAGATCCATCTACAGTTGGTCCGAGTGCCCGACAAAGAAAGAATCAAAGTGTGAGCCCAATGGTGTCACCTAGGGTTACCTGTGAAACACAGACTAATGATACACACATACACACACAAACAGCATGATAATGTGGATGGATATACATATGCAGTCATATTTGTGAAATCATAATTGCGACAAGGCGGTTGTTGTTACTTTGGGGGTGTGGAAGAGAGGAGACACGGGAGCTGTATAAAGTCGCTCATGCTTCAACTTGTATTACTATCATATTGTGCGTGCCTTTTCCTTCACACTATTTTTATCCAAACAGCTTCTTTAACAAGTGATGCCCCAAAAAGATATTGATTGCAGTTGAAAATGTTTCGAACAGAAAAATCCATTCAACACACAAGATCCGATTTTGCATATGCTTGTGTGCCCTTGTACCTAAACTTTATTTACTGTATACACCTTAATCTATCATTAAGAAAAAAGGATTTTTTTTTGCATATGTGTGTGTCAATGATGTAAATTGCAGATGTCGTGGCACGGACCCTGATGTTAGTAGTTATTGAAGGAATGTGATAGTGGCGTGTTGGCATGGCTCGTAACGAAAGAGGAGGAGAACAATGTACATGTATGCTGGTGCTTGTATGGTATGTGTGTGTGTGTGTGCGTGTGTGTGCTTTTGCGTGCATCTCATCATCATCTTTATCCTTTTTCAGTCGTGTTTCTCTCTCTGTGTGTGTATGTGTGTGGTAGCGCGCTCTGCGTGATTATTGACGACTTTAGAAGGAATAGCAAAGTTTGCCCAACTGACAAAAAAAGAATGTAATGCTGTGATCAAGTTATTTTCAATGTTTGGTATGTTCTTGGAATTGGTTTTAGGTGGATGATTGGTATACGAATGCATGTGTGAAGAAGTGATAGATTATGTTGGTCGATTTTGGATTCCTTAAAGCTGCAGCTGGCGTTCCAAGGCGTTGAGTTGGCGTTTATCTTCTGTGCATCGAGTATCGTTGTTGGTATCAGCAAAAGGATCAGGATGCTGTTGTTGGATTAACAACAATGGAGGTAGAATAGGTGCTGGTTGGGATACTATGGGTGATGGTGCTGTTGGTCGTGGCGTGTAATAAAATATTGGAGATCCAAGCTCACCTCCTGTAGGCTCTTCATCCGAAGATACAGGTGATAATGTAAGTGAAGGAACTGATGATGGGCGCCTGATATTACGTACAGTGGCAGAATGTCCACCACCTGTATCAAGGGGATTCAAGTCTGGATAAACACCCCTGGGTACTACAATGTTGTTCAAAGCACAATCAACAGTAGGTTGTGTCAGGCGACCTGCCACCACATCAGCCTTGTTATAATATGAGATGAGGTGCAGCTTTTGATTGGCAGCAGTACAAATGGAGAAGCTTTGCTTGATAAGGCCATTTGTCTTGTATGTGTAAATGGGTGTTGTTTTGCTTGTTCTTCTTGGTCGTCGTTTGGTTGCAAGTTCACGATATGTTAGAAAGCTACCAGATACACGGCTAGGTGACCATGTTCTTCCATCGGTCCATCGTCGCATTCCTGCTTCACTTTCATCCCATGCGAACACATCACCAGATTTTATCTGTAATCCTTCTTTGGCAGAGAGTCGTCGTTGTATACGACGAAGTTGACCGAGTCGACAAGCTTCAAATATCACAAGTGCATCTTGAGGTGTTTTGATGTGACCAATATAAGTTTCCATATTGACAGAGATAAAGCTGCAAGGAGGAAATGGAAAAGTGAAAGATAATGCGGAAAGAAAAGAGGAAATAGCCTTTTAAGCAATAATCGACCTTCTTTTAAGGTTCCTCCCGTTGAGGAAAAGTGCCGTTTTCTCATGCGGTCAGGATGGTAGATTGCCCTAAAGTACAAAATAGCGGTCAATCCGAATTCGGCAAAATGCCCATTTCCCATTAGCATCACAAGATTTGATAGCGATCTGGATTGTTTTAGTAACTGGTGGATTGCTCCCTTTTTTTTCCCCTTGCCCAACAACCCCCCAACTTTTTCCTTTCTATCCAGAACCCAGTTTTCACTGTCACACTCTCCTCAATGGGCGCGTGTATTTATGCAATGTGCTTGTACCAATCGATTAGTAGAAGGATAAATCATGGATGGTTGTAATAATGCTTTATACGTGGTTGAAAGAGAAAAGTGAGCACGAGATGGAGAAAGGAGGAAATAAAAATCTAGATTATAAGCACTGGGGAATGTAGAAAACGATCGAACTTTGACACCATCCTTTCCAGTGGAATCAGTATCCTAATCTGTGTTTCTATGAGTTTCTAGTTTACCCGAGTCACATTTGCTAACGCATACTCACGAAACGTTTTTTCATTCTCCCATGCATCCCTTATTGGAGGATCGACAAAGAACACGGCATTTCCTGCAACATCAAGTTCTGAAGCGAATAAGGAATTGCACCTTTGCTTTGCTCAGGTAACACACCCATGGACTACTTTAGCTAAAAAAGAAATGCTGTACCGCACTACCGGGTCAACTTTATTTCTTTTTTTCCTTGATCTTTACATATGGAATGATATACGCAAAGTAACCAACACAGGGGTCCAATCCTTGAAGTCTTGCCATTTCATGCCCACAGGCTACATACAAGTAATGCAAACTAGAGCTCATCTATCCAAGAAAAAAAAAAGGCATGTTAGTTATCATACCCCCATTCCATGCACGAGTCACGATTGTCAATTACCAATACATGCCACCTAGAGACAAAAGCGGGGGAGCAAGGAGAAAGAATACAAAGAAACGGATGTCAGAAGACTTGTGATTCTGATATGCATGTGTGTATCTTACCAAGCATGGAGTTGTGGATTGAATAAATTGTAGTCTTGATAAACGTGGCACATGTTTTTATCGAATAACCATACGGCCAACGCCAAGACCAGAAATTGTGCACCACGATGAAATAGTTGAGTGATCTCCTTATCTTGTACAGCACGATACATTTTGCTCACAAACCAAAGGCAGCTCCACATGACACAACCAAATCTATTTCATTTTAAAGCAAGTGTTAGCTACCATTCATCTTTTTTCTATTCCCACCCCCAAACCACCTGATAATGATACTTGCGATGATTGAAACATGTAGAATTGCATAGTGCCACTTGACTGACTGGTCACGTATGTTGCAAAGGCACAGTAAATGCTGATGGCCACCGGGTACACCGCCCCACGATATCCATTTTCATTCAGTAAGAGCCAGAATAGATAGCAAGCCGTCCACACCATAGGAACCTATCTAAACATGTTAATAACAGGATCACATGTAAACTTAAAGGTCCCATTACCTCGTCCCACATTTGATTTTCGAATTGCAGGGTTGCATGAAATAGAATACTATAATGAAATAACCAATTAAGCAAGATGATGCCAGGAGCCTTTCCCCCCGATCAACTCGACATGTAGAACACAGCCAGGGCATAATGTATTTACCTTCCAATACCAACAACAACAATCAATAGATAGCTCACAGATAAACGCCATCCCAAACTGCGGTGATGTAACGCCACACCCAGTGCACCAAGAAGCACCATTGCTAAACTCTGTTTAGAAAGTAAACATTTACATACATATTACAAGCATGTCTTTTCTTGCTTGCTTACCGATACTGAATTCCAATACTCTGCAACATAATACGAATGAGTGTAATTCTCCTCGCACCTGAAGTTACCATGGTAGTTCATTGTGAGATTGAGCATATGGATCTTGACATTAAAAACAACATACCAATCAACTGAACTTGTAATAGGTCCCCAATATCCTTCAACGAGGTGTTGTTGGGTCATGGTTAAAGAATAAAATGAAAAGAGTACAAAGACATACGCGGGGTTGGGTAGAATTAATGAAAGAAACGTTACGTTGGACACATTGAATAAGCGTTTATTGCCCCTAAAGGGATTCAGCAATCCATGATACTACAGCATCTTGATATCTTTGTTCATTATTATCATTGTTGGATGGAATGAGATCAATGTCGTCTTTGTATTCCAGTAGAAAGGAAGGGACCTTGCTTGTAGCGACCATCATCGGAAAGTAAGGCTCAAATTCAAACGACGGCAATGTAGTTGCATCCACACTGCTCGGTCCATCCACCAATACTAACGCAGAGAGTGGTTGGTTGGCAACATACTTTTGGCATAGTTTCCATGCTGCTTCACCATGACCAATCATCACTGGGGGAAACATGGCCATTTTTCGTACTTGTTCATGTAATTCTGTTGTAAACAATGATCAATCAATACGTGTGTGTGAATACCACATGGTTTCTCTTTTACCTTGATACCAGGTCTTTAATACCGAGTCACCTTGTCCATCAGGTTCACTAAACTGTGCTACTGCAGAATCATAACCGAGATCAGAGAGTCGCGTTTGCCATTGCGTTGCAGTTCTAAATGTATAATGCCAATGAGATGGTGTTCCTGAAATGCAAGTCCTTGTTGTTATAGTTACGCGTGTGGTGTGTTGGTGCTTACAAAAAGCACAGGCATGGTTCGTTTACGTGCATTGGGTGACGCTTCAATTGTTGTCACTGATACTTTGTATCGTAAACCAAGTTGATGATGATGATGATAATGACTATGATATCTAAAAAGTGACTTGAGCATTGTGGGGTGGGGAGGAGGAAGGAAAAGAAAGAAAATGGCAGGGTGGTAATTAATTCTTTGCTGCCATATCAACAAGGACTAAATAACGTTTCCTTGACAACATTATTCAAACTACTACACATTATTCATTCACGCATCAAGGGATCGACGTCTGAGACATCCGATTGTGGATGGTGGATCCCAGCTTAAGAGACACGTGCGATACAGCTGTTTTAAAGAAAATTGTGCTACCGTCAATCAAACGCAATCTTGCACTAATGGTCCCGCCCGATGCATCGAATGTGGTGGTTGTGTGTATTCTTGACCTTTCATCTCTTTCAACTAGACTCATTTTCCTTGTTTATTCTTTCCTTTTCCTTTTCTTTTACATTCATTCATTCCTTTATACACATCATATCCCCTCTCTCTCTCTCGCTCTCTTTTCTCCCTTCATCATCCCCTCCCATCATCAATGTCACCTCCAAGGCAACTAGAAGATACTTCTTCAAGTCTTCAACATGCATCAAAAAAATCCTCTACTAATGGTTTTCATCAACGCAAGATTTCATTGACAACGGCTTGTCCACCCACAGGTGCTCGTAAACCAAGCATCACTCGACATGGTACTGCATTCCCTCATTCAACCTCTTCATTGGGCCAATTGTGTCGTCGTTTCTCTCGACTACGACTCGTGCGCCTTATTGGCTTGGCTTATATTGTTATAAGCGTGGTATTATCCACCATGCATCTCTTGACATCGTTTGGTGATAGATCTGTGCCTGCAGCAGCAACAGTAACTGATGAAACTACCGCCCAAACAGGTAAAGTAAGGGGAGTTGAATAATGAAGGAGTATTTATCTGGGATCAGAAATATCACAAAGTGGTCGATTTATGCATTTGTTTGTTATGTACTACAGTAATGGCACCATCATCACCTTCATCATTCCAAGATAACAATGGACTATCACCATTGAATGATTTATCCTATCAAATTCGACTTTCCAAGATGTTCTCCAAATCCCTTGTTCGCATGGATCATTTACGTCCTTATTGGTTTACCGCCACTCGAACTCCCGCTCCTAATTCATTGACACTCGCAACAGTGGTCACCATGGATGAATGGTCTCATCTTGCCAATTTGGCAGAGACATGGCAAGGTAATGGGATACATATACAGTATAGGGTCAATAAACTCACTTGAATCATATAGGTTCTATCTCGGCTGTATTACAAGTTCCCACAGATGGTACCGATCTTGGCTCGGGAACCATGATTCAACACCTTGCTACTATTCGACGTGACTTTGAAAGAAACGAATTCCTTGCTCGCCATGTTGATTTACATTTAATTGCACGACCAAGTCGTACTGACAATGGTGCTCAAGTGGTGCATAGCAGTTTACAAGAAGGTCGTAACCTTGCTCGCTTGTTTAGTCGTTCCAAATATGTAGCCAACATTCCAGTAACAACATTGTGGATGACGGATTTGACTCGTGCTGTGGATGCTTATGCACAAAAATTGGATCAAGGCGATGTATTGATTGTACCCACATTTGGATTCCCCAAGAGTCGTTTCCCTGTAACAGACACGTGGCCAACAACCAAACCAGAAATGATTGAATGGGTGGATGATAAGCGTATTGGCATGTTGGATTATCATTGGCGTCTCAATATGGGTCCCACTTCGTATGAAGATTGGCGTGATGCTACAGAGCCTTATCTCGTTCCCAACTATGACTTTCACTACAATCCCGTCTTTATCACAACCCGGGAAAATCATCCTTGGTAAGCTAGTTTAGGTTGGAGGAGGGAACTTTATGCATGAGTCTAACCTGATTTTGCAGGTGCGACGAGCGTTTTTCAGATGAACCATCCGCTTGCTTGTATTCAATCTATTTGAACGGCGCTGATTTGTGGGTTTTATCCCAGGATTACACTGTACGCACTGGACAAGAACCTGAAAACATGCTGACGCAAGAAGAGGCAAGTCATCTTTTTCTCATGGCAAGTGCTATATCTAACGTGGTATAATAGCGTATTCAACAAGTCAAGGTGTACAAAAACTACCGTATTGAGCAATGTGTCTTTTATGCACGTCAATTCGATCAGACCGGTATCTTTAACACCAACAGGGCCAAACATGTCCAAGAAGAATGTGCAAAGGAGCTGGGCAACTTGCGTAAAGAAAAGATGATTGAAACATTCCATTAGATAAAAAAAAGTTAGATATGACCGACGACAGGTTTCGACGGTGGTTTTGTTTTCCTTGTATACCGTATCTCATTAAAGTTGATATTTACTTTGTGACATCTTTGAATATAATAATACTCTTTAACTATGACAATGATAATATATCAAATGCTTTGACAACCTACTATCTAGATATCGACGCTGAACTAGAGCCAATCATGTTCGTGGAACATGGATTCATAGTTCCAAGACATCAATCAAGAATAGATTATATAGCTTTTCAAATAACACCCATGCCCTAGTAGCCAGGTGTCAACCTTTAGCTAAGCTCGATCCAACATTCCTGGAAACATCTACTCTATGAACATCTTTATGAATAAAGGCAAGCGATAGCACATTTGAAGGATGGCTACAAGATGTACCAATTTGATGATGATTCAGTAACATATTGCTACTACTACAAAGAGCATGCCGCTACATATCGGACCTGGCATTCTCATATAAAGAGACAAAATTGCGTAGTTGAGAAACGAGTGACATTTGTGTAGCAGGATATGTTTGATCTGGGTGCACATAAGTAATCTAGAGACCTAATCGGTTTTAAGGTACAGCATTGCTACAAATTGATCATGCGACAAAGCAACCATGATAAACTTAAATGAGCTCTTGGTTAAAGAGATCCGTTTTGTAGCATTGAATATGTTGATGAAACCCACTTGATAGATTAGGAATAGCCTTACATAACTATGAGTATTCTATATTATCGAATACACATGTGGGATGATGGATCGACTGACAGTGATATCGGTGCATATGGTTCTCTAATTTTTACTGGGTGACGTGGTTGACGACCCCCGCCTTATTTTTTTTCGTTCGCCAGATAACAACTGTACAACTTTCTCCCCACTCTCCATGGCTTCGAGGCTCCTTTCCACCACCGTCAACAACCGTGCTGGCATTGCCAAGCAGGTAATGCCTTGATTGACTCATTTTTACAACCAGCAACTCATGCGTCATTACACCCATTTACAGCTTGTCAGACCTCTCGCCACTGCTGCTCAACAAGCTACTCGCACCACCGTTCTTTCTAATGGTCTCACTGTTGCCACCGAAGAATCCACTGGTGCTCCTACTGTTGGTGTTTACATTGGTGCTGGTTCGCGTGCTGACAATGCTCAAAACAGTGGTGCAGCCAATCTTGTTCAACGCATTGCCACTCAGGTAGATAAATACAATATACAATGATACGCGACAAGAGTCAATAACCAAGGATATATCATATAGAATGCCAAATTGGTGGGTGGTGAACTCGCTTCTAGCACGACACACGATCACACCTTGTATACAGCAAAGACCATTGATGTTGCCAAGTCTGTTGACACTTTGGCTGGTCTTGTGCAGGACCTGAAATTTGATACACTTGAAGCTCAACGTGCTGCTATTCTCAACGAACAACCTAACGAAGAATCTGTCACCTTTGAACATTTGCACGCTACTGCTTTCCAAGGTTCTTCTCTTGGTCTTCCTGTTAGTGGTTTGAATGTCGAAAACCTTACCGAACAAGATTTGAGCAACTTTATCAAGTCCAACTACACTGCTGATCGTATGGTTCTTGTTGGTGCTGGTGATGTTGATCATGATGCACTTGTTAAGTTGGCAGAAAAGAGCTTTGGTGGTTTGACCAGTGCTGGTGCTGCTCCTGCTGCTACTAAGCCAAGCTTCACTGGTTCCGAAATCCGTATCCGTGATGATCTTGCACCTGCTGCTCACGTTGCTATGGCTGTTGAAGGTGCTCCTTTGTACTCGCAAGATTACTTGAACATGTTGGTGATGCAAACCATTGTTGGTAGCTGGGATAAGACTTTGGGTGGTGCTGCCAATCTCTTTTCTCGTCTTTCTACTGTTGTCAACAACAACAAGCTCGCTGATTCCTTTGCTTCATTCACCAAGGGTTACAAGGATACTGGTCTTTGGGGCATGTACTTTGTCACTCGCAACAAGGAACAAATTGATGATGTCGTTCACTTTATTCAAAAGGAATGGGTTCGTCTTTCTACTACCATCACTGCTAGTGAAGTTGAACGTGCCAAGATTCAAGTTCAAGCTAGTCTTCTCTTAAGCCTTGACTCTTCCAATGCTATTGCAAAGGATATCGGTTCTCAAATCCTCACCACTGGCAAGCGCCTCTCTCGTGAAGAACTTGCTAATGCTGTTGACAAGATTTCCGTTAATGATATTCGCAAGACTGCACAAACCTACTTGTGGGATCAAGAAGTGGCCGTTGTCGGTAATGGTCCTATTGAGAGCTTAACTGACTACAACCGTGTTCGTGGTTTCATGTCATACAACAGGTTCGTAAGATAATTCAATCAGCCTAGTCAACTTTATGCTAATCATTTTTTGATATAGATTCTAAACAGCTGCTCTCTCCGAAATTTCCTCATCACACACTTTGCATCCCGTACTTTAATAAAAAGAATAGACTCAGTCGATCGCGCCTGTTCCGTGACAAAAACGAATTGATGGATGTATAGGATGGATGGAGTATAGGTGGAAGAGAACTATGTGAGATGTTATGTGATATTAGATAGTTAACATAGTCTTTATGGTCTATCATTAAAAGTGATTGGTGCATGTTGCTTATGTGTTATACTAGTATACATTATCATTCAGTGCTGGGTTATTGTGGATATCAATGAATGTGTACACCTTAATGAATTGATGATTTACGATAAACCATAGGCATGGTATCGTATTTGATTTACATGTGCACTAGTGATCAATGCGTGTATGTTTGTGCTTTCGAATATTGGAAGCAGCAATAATTCATTACATGATATAAGTAATCAGCCATCTGCATCAACATTATAACTTTGACACATTTGTCGTGAGATAAAGCTTAATCAACTCTTCTTGACATTGACCAACTATCATCTGGGACTGAAATTGGTATTCTGTTATCATCTACATAACAAAAACCAGTTGCTCCTTGCTATGATACAACAATCTGAAAGGCATTCCAAGTCAGGAATGGATGGAATCTTCGATTCAGCCAAATCTCTTACACTATACAAAGACACAATAACATCTACTTGTTTGATATCCCACACCCCCCCCGGAACCAGTCAAGGCACGCTGTGCGATTTGCTAATGCCAAAAGAGCTATTTGGCAACGCTGGCATTAAGTCATCCAATCATGGTATCTTCAAGCTGCCACGAGAGAAAAATAACAAGCAACAAACATCCACCATCTCGAGTGACGTACCACAAGTGTGAAGGATGTTAAATGAAATGTACGATTGGATTTTTGCAGCACGTGTGGTTAGAACATTGCCGATGCCCAGGCTAAGAAAGTCATACGTTACAACAGGTTATGGCTAGTTGTGCAACACTGTACAAAGGCGGTCTCAAGGAACCAACCTTACATGCAGCTACCTGCATGAGCTTAATGGTATCACAATATGTATTTCGTGCAATGGGCTGAAGAAACTCTTGACATGTAGTCATGTAAAATCACCATTAACCAGGGGTGTTTGATTAATTTATCGGCTGTTGCATAAAAGATATGTCATGATATTTTGCCGAGACACGCATGTTACAAGCTCAACTTTAATCCACTCGCGATAAAGTCATGTGTTGCCTTCCGGTGTGCCGAGTAATATGCATCACGTATTTATTTGTCACATCAATATTCGGGAGACGGAGAATAGGAAACGTTAATGAAGAAATCAAGTTGTACATATACCATCTCAAATCAGCAGCAAAACTCGTACACGTTGTTATGGTGAGAGAGAGTAAAACAATAAACGTCAAGCTCAGCGAATGCTTATATGTTAGCACCTTGGAATCACCATAATACATGGGAAACAGTGGTGTTATCCTTTAAAACTACCTCTGTTTAATCATTAGGATTCTCGTTATAACCCCTATCCTTTTGATCGTTTTCTTTTATTTATCATAACAACAACAATGGGATCATTTTCACGTACTCGGAGCATGTGCCATGCATAACTCATTCTTCGCATAACCTTTCCACTTTGTCTCTTTTTGGAAAAGCAGAACTTCATTTACTACAACATGACTTATTCGACCACCGCTTTAGCCGAGGAGAGGACACTTTCAATCGTCTCAATGTAGGCGCATAAACTTGATTATTTATGCAAGCAGCTGGGACTAAAGGAACGGTCTTTCGGTTGAGCTGGTAAGTTTTCGATACAATGGCGACAACCCTTGTGGGCATGCAACTCATGACACATGCATCAGGTTGGCATCTCAGTGGATTCGAAGGACATGTCACGAAGCAGGAAGCACATATAAAACTTGCAAGCAGTAAATGATATATATTATGGTGCATGCAATATCTTCTCCCATGTTGACATCAGCTCTTTAATACAGATATCAATCGAGCCTTCACAACAACAACAACAACAAGCGACATGGCCAACTGTTCAAGTAAAGAACAAGTCTTTATTACAAAGCGGTAAGAGCTCGCGATGAGATGATGAGATGACACGTTAAATATCCTCTAGAGCTAACAACTATTAAAGGATTCCTCGGATATTGTTCAAAGTTGGCATATGCATTATTGTAAGAAAGCAGTCAATCCAATGGTAAGGTGAAAGAGATAAGCTTCATCCTAGCATTACTATTCCAAGGAGTCATTAGAAACGATTGATTAAATCCGGCACATGGATACTATATGCCCGTGTCCTCTCGATACTACAAGCATACTTGATCCAAGTAAGTTCGATTTCTGGGCATATAAATGGCACATGATTTATACTCACCTCTTAGATCATGATCCGTAACCATCTTCATAGTTCAAGTGCCTGCATGATTGCCGGCATATCTCGGCTACAGAGATGGTGGTTAAAAGTACGGTTTGCCCGGCTGAAAACCAGACTTGGCTATGGAACATTTAAGCGTACCATATCAATTTCAGTGTCGTAGATGATGCACTATGCTGTCAGTACAATCTTTGTAAATATGTCATCGAAGATATCTATATAGAAATACATACAATATACCCGGTGAATATATCAATCGTCAAAAGTACATGATAATAGCCTTACTTCATTTCAAGTGTCAAATATCACAATGATCATGGTGGTGATAATGAGAGCACGATAACAATGAAAATCTAGATATGAGGACAATCAATACACATGTCAGCTTTTATCCACAAGGTGGGGTGGAATATCCACCACGATATGCTCCAAAACTCGAGTATGCAATCAATAATAGAGCAAAGGGACGTGAAAGTGGAATGCATGGCATGTGAGTGCCTTTGCTCAAAAGGAAAGCTGCGTGCTTTATGAAAGAGTCTAGATGTGCTTGATTATTTATGCATAAGGAGCAACTGGCATAGTCAAATTGAGTAGGTGGTAATACCCATAAGAACAATGACATCAATCTGCCATCATGGTACTTTTAGTTGTCTGTTACTTTGTTGTGTCCACAAGGACATCCCCACTGCAAAGAGACAAGTCATTGTCAGCGTAAGCCATCTGTATAGCCAGGCCTATGGGTATGAAAGGAAGTTTGAACCGAAAAAGATACTATTACATCAGCATACAGTAAGCAAAATGGAAGTGCGTTAAATCGCCATTTGGATTTGCGCATGGGACTTCTAAAATACATGTTTGAAAGAATGACAGGCTCGTTGGCTTTCTGTGATTTAATGCAAGATATATAAACAATAGAACACCGCAATTTAACTCTTATCATGTGATCGGTTGCCTGTACAAAAAGGGTTGCTCTTTCTCATCATCTTGTAATAATATCGGTAAGTCTATCACTTTGGACGTGTGTTTGTTGCTCATGGACACCATCATCTGGTTGGGATTTGCTATTGATCACTCGGTTAGATGGGTTTCATACTGATGGATTGATCATAATGCTTAATCATTTCAACAGGTATGTGTCAATGGCTATCACTATCATTGCCCATCATACGAGTTACGGTAAAAGATGCTGAGAATGAGTTTGCAGCATACACAAATTATAAAGGCAGTGCTATGCCAAGCCTTTCTCGACGCGGCGTAAAATACGTTTTTAGCAATTGGTAGACTGTATTCTTTGTGGCAGTAACGCAATATGTTGCACAAGATGTGCTCAATGGTTTCAGGAATCAGTACTTTGCCGAGGCATCTTGTTATAGGCTCAGCTTCAAATCACTCACGATGCAAGTCATGTGTTGCATACGATGCGTTGTCTGTATGATGCCACATGAATACTAAGGTCACGGAGAATAGGAAAGGGTAAAGCGGGATCCCAAAATAGCTATTTCCTGCATGGATCCGATGTTTTTGGTCTATAAAACCCTGCCCTCTAATTCCAGCTCTTTTCTTCCTTACTCTTTATTCTTTTTCTTTCACATCGCGATGTTGACGTGCTCAGACATTTGTAAATTCATCCTCGGTATGTTCATGTTCTAACGCACCTAAACGCGTAAAAGATGTTATGTTATACATGATACTTTGAACGGTTTCACTCATACAAGCTATTTATCTCCCAACAGCTGTCATTCTTCCACCTCTTGGTGTCTTTGCTGAGAAGGGTAAGTAGCATACTCTTGTAGCCTTTTATCACAACGCTTATATATATGTGTATTATTATAGGATGTGATGTTAACCTTTTGATCAACATTGGTTTAACCATCCTTGGTTGGATTCCTGGTAAGTAGATACGTGTGGGAAGATCAAGGAGATCATGGCGAAAGAGCACTAGTTCTCATCACTCGTTGTATAGGTGTTATTCACGCATTCTACATTATTCTCAAGTATTGATTGTAACCTAGTACTCTTCTATTTTCCATTTTACCGTGTATACAAAATACCTATAGTCATAACTACCCCCCAAAGAACAATATATTTGTTTTTGTAAAGATTCGTTGTACTGCATCAGTCCAAATAGTTATGCATCACGTTAAACCAACTTGATTGTGCTGGGTTGACCACATGCATAAAGACGCGTTTGTGCTAATGGAACAACAGCAACCTGACGATGAAAGGGATAAAGTGAGTATGGCCACGCACACCAAAAGGGCGTTATCGGTTTGGTGTTGCTCTATGACTTGCTTTCCGATGTGATTACACAAAAGGGGCACTCGGGTGCCACACATCGATGGCTTTCCGATTCAATATTGACACACAGCTGTCATTCTGATTCTTTGTTTATTGGATATAAGGTACTACCAGATGCATTAATCTTTTTCGCTTTAACAATGACATCACACTTGCTTATGCCGCTTTCAACGTTTATATGACATGCGTTCCCCCCATGTGCTCGATGGGATGAAAATGGTCATTATGCGTGAAGTGCGTTTTACTTCTGGATGAGAATCTAGGTCATACTGACCAAAAGATACACAAAGTACGTTTGAGTAACAAAGTTGGGAACTTGGGACTTGGGGAAGATTATAAGTGCATATGTAGGATGAACCCTTCTACTGTATGACCTGATGATACAGTGAATTGATTTATTTACATGGAATATCATTAATGATGGTTGCAGTGTGGAATGATGACGCGTGTCCGTGGGTAAAACACTTGAGAGAACTAGTGCCAGTGAGAATTTTATTTTGGAGAGTTACTAAGCTTGCATGACCAAGTTATATGGTGTCTGTCACAATTTCATCCACGCCACTCATCAAGGTATGTATTATAAAAGATGTTGTCTTTATTGTGAGAAGAGCATGCATTAATATACGTAGCGGTGCAAGTGGTGTGTGCTATAGAAAGCGCGTATTTTGGTTGCTGTAACCAAGGTGAAATGTCGCTCTTGCTCGTAGTTATGCCGCTCCACGCTTGGTACAACAGGTACATTCAAAGTCCAAAGTTGCATTCGAGCTTGTTCCATTAACGTTTTAGCTTGTAGATGTCAAGAGTGATCTCAACATGTTGGCTCATTTGGCACTGATTCGACTTCGCATGGTCTGGCTTCCAGAAAACAACAAGGTTCTTTATGTTGGCTCATGTATCACTCGTGTATCAGGAATGGTGTTATATGCTTGAAGGGTAAGTGGAGAGAAAACAATGAAAACTAGTTCATTGTGTGTGTTAATAAGGATGATGTTATGATTGAAATAGTTCCTTGGTCAGGCAATCTTCCTTGGGTTCCACTCCCAACCATCAAGACTGTTCACGACAATTATCAACATCGGCTGGTTCTGGAAAAGGTGATTTAACTTGAGTGCACTGGAGTGCCATGGCACGTTCTTTACTCTGGATCTTAAGGTATGTTGGCTTATTCTGTGATAAACACCCTTTTTCTCATTATATCTACTATAGACACAAGCATGGATAGGCAAGGTTGGCTATGGGGATTCCATGCTATTGGACTTTTACCTTTGTTCGTGACACACCCTCGCCCCAGCATGCCGGATCTTCCTGGGCATCAAGATGTGCGTATGGCTTAGAACCACTCTCATATACTCCTACCCTACCATATCCGCTTGGTTGCTTCAACGATTTGTGTCCTCTCGAAGGGGAAACGGTATCGTGTCAGTTCAATCGCTTTAAATGTTGGGTTCATAAGGACAATCAATCTGTATTTCCTCCCTTGTCAAACAAGTGACACTTCATTTGGTTCTCATCGGTTCCTCTGGTTACTTTATCTATTTCAGTTTCTTGTAACCCACTCTCAATGTATTATCCTTTATCATTTATTGTCTACAACATCACATCCATCTTGATATCAAATACAACTTCTACCATTATGATTGTTTTCAACTTACAATAGGTGATCCATGTATCTCACCTCTCAGACTTCATACTTTGATGCACAGCGTTGGTCATATTATTTTAAACAATGTCACCGTGCTTCTGGTTCAATATTTGACGCGATTCATCATTCCAGCATGCAAACTTGACTACATTTCAAATTATATCCTTTGCTATAGTATACAGGGATTGACACTGATCATCACCCAATTCCCCTCTCTCAATGTTTACGTTCTTCTGGACAACAAGCCATTCGATTCATCAGCGATGATGGGTATAATGACCGGCTGTTCATCACCAACGAAACGCCACCACCAGTGGTTCGAATAAGCACACTGCTATAGCAAGCTAATACGCAATGTTCATGAAGCATGCATTGATCACGTTCCTGAACCTTTTTTAGATGATAATATGGGTGATGATCATTGAAATTGTTGGCGTGTTGTATAAATGGATGATGATGATTGTCTTGGGCGGTGTTGGTTCTTTGTATGACAAAGAAGATATCGATCATAACAACAACAGTGAATTCATACAGCATTCTTCCACATTTGGTGTGTGCTGGTGGCATACTTTGGGTCGTACAAGTCAAGTTCAGCTGCATATGAATAATTGAAGAAGCGCACGACCTGGTTAGTGTCACTTCAGTCCCAAATAAAATAGCTTAATCATGAGAGATATAACACAATAATAAAGTATATCAAGTTGTAGTTTATTCCTATTGAGAGGATATTGCTTATGTCTACATTATATGCAGCTGTTGTAACAAGCAGGGCAGCAATGAATGACGTGTGCATAAAATGAAGGGCGCAACAGGAACAATGGAAGAGCACCGCCCTTCTTCCTATTTCTCCACTCGCGTTTCACAAAGGTAAGTCCAACTCCATAACAAACTACAATCGCACTCACTGTTGTCAATGCCTTCAATGCACAGCGTCAATGGTTCAACAGGTCTCACGATCAGTGGTCAATGGGCAACGCTTCTTTCGAGTCTCGTGTACAACAAGCGCGTGATCTACCCCAGACTCGAGCTTCATTTCATTGCAGCAGGTATGTTCAATCGTTGCATTTGTTTTATTCTTCATGTTAACACATTGTGACACTAAAGGTTCATGGGTAGGATGCTGTTCTCTCGTTATACAAGAACCACGGATGGTCATGTGTATTCTTTGTCCTCGTTGTGCATAAGGAGAGAACCCAACACATCTTTACATTGCTATATTTGGGTATGTTGACAAGGAAGGCGCATGATATGGTTGACTAGTTATCTTACACGTGTTTATTGTAGGTTGAACATCTTGAAGGAGATACATGGCAGCTACAAGGCGTTGATCTCAAGCAAGAAAGCCATGTATGGTCTCATGGGTACGTATAGCATTGGATCTACAAAGAATGTACGGTTCATTAACGGGTCTTGTAATAAAACAGCAGCAGCACAAGATCCAGGGCATGGAGATCGAGTTGGTTCGGGCAGAGAACGCATTTGAGCAACATGGCAAAGGTAAAGTGTTCAGTGTATGGTTCCTGCATGCAAGTGTGCTCATACAAATGACATTAGGATCTGGAAGGCTTCTGCTTGGTTGTACTATTATTGGCAGCATGTAAAGGATGTCATTATATCAAACTGTATTGCCTAATGGGAGACGCAACGTTCCCTAGTGCTTTAGCACCCAGTGCTTTAGTACCAAATGCGATCACGTTGCGAGGCTTAATTTATTAAGTCATTCAAAAATGCAACCTCTGTAGCGTTTGAACACGCGGATCCACGGTATATGGGACCGCGGCTGACTGGTGAGCGACTCATGTATTTGAGTCACCTGTAATCTGGTAAATCGGGACCATGCTAGTAGGCGATATGGATTGGTACAATTGGCATTGTTCGAATGGATTCAATGCCATATAATGGTATGTAACTCTTTTAGCTCCCTTGTGATCATCGAGACCCAAGCATCGTTCTAATGTATTTGGATATGGTTTTTAGATAAAACAATGCAAGCAACGCGTGCTATTGACACGGCAAGTACAATCACTCCACTACCAGCAAAGATAAGTATCATTCAAGTAATGTATGAAACAATGTTTGCTGATCACCATATGTCTTTTTCAGAAGAATCGTGTTGCAGCAAGAAACTGTTCGAACATCAGATGCCTTCTCGACGGTGCATTATTATTTCATGTGTGCTCTGAAATCCGTTCATCGGCTCATGGGGGTACGTATAGCTTATAGTCTACAGCACATGTATGATTGATTAACGAGTCATATCATGAAATAGCAGTAGCACGCACAACATGGATGACATGGATGAACTAATGCTCACACAAGAATGATCCAGTTGGGCAATCTGGAAAAGGTAAAAGTGTTCAATCTGGACTTGGCGTACGCAAGTGCACTCATATACATGTAATATCAGGATTACGAAGGCTTTGACTTGGTTTAGAATACTTGCAGCTACTCTATTGTCAAAGCATATTCCATCACTCCACCGTCATCACTGCCAAGTATCACCCAGGTGATTTGAAATCGCATTTGCAGACCAGTACGGATCTTTGGGTATGTTGAAAAGAAAAGCCAATAGCATGGTTGACTTGTTATCTCACAATGTGTTTATGATAGGTTGAATATGTCGAATGATGGATCCTCATGGCAACAGCAAGAATTGATCTCAAAAGGAAACTCGTACATTGACCCATGAGTAGGTATAGTTTCGAGTCCACAAGCAAATACAATTCATTAACAGGCCTTAAACTGAAAAAGCAGAAGCACAATACCGATGGTCTATTACTGTTATTTCACTGGTCTTACAAGCATTGTTCCAATGGTTTCAAAGATATTGGCTGGTACGTAACTCTTTTAGTTTTCTGTGATTATCGAGATTCAGATATCGTTTTAATGAATTTGAATATAACTTTTAGATGGAACAATGCAAGCAACTCGTGTTTATTGTCATGACATGCTCAATCACTTCAGCAGGATCAAGATAAGTATCATTCAAGTGATATTAGAGCATGTGTGCTGATCACGATGTTTCTTTTCTGGAAGATCCATCTTGTATCAATCAACTTGCCTTCGATGGCATCGCGTATATTCTGTGGAGCTCATTGCGGATATTATCATGGATCCCTTTGGTACCGCAAAAACGACGATCCACTTTGGGCCTTTGGATGGGTTTCTCTACAACAAGAAGTCGATTTGGTGACATCAAGATATCGGATCGTCTTATGACTGTGAATGTCGGGTGCCATTTCAATGCTCTGGGAAGCAGTTATCAGCAAAAGGTGTCGACATTGGAGCCATGGCAACCTTCCTCCTTGCGGAAATCAATTTTCAAGTACTGTATGGTTGCCCTGGATGTTTTCTCATCATGCCTATATCTTTGTGTGTACTATTGGATCAAGACCTGGATTATTTGTGCCTACGCTATTTGTGATACATGATGTGTCTTTGACGCCAACCAGAAAGGTCGTTTGATGGCAGCAACTACTGATATGGTGAATACTTTATTTGCGAGGGGTAGAATGGGATGGTGCTTTGCTCTATGGTGAAGGATCGTTGGCAGCATGATTTATATGCGACAGTGTGGTCTGCCCTATCTAGGCCCTATCATTTGCATTTGAGGATTACTGCCTTAACCATTGGAAGTGAGCCTGTCATCGGCGACCTGGGTAGATTGGGAATCATGTATTGCAAGTAGTGGCAGGTTGTGGGAGGAGTTGTTGACGTTATACACTCTTATGGATGGGTCGGCCACTGTGGGCTTGGGATGCTTTATGTGTCCTTTTATCAGACCGAACAAGTACCCCCATTCGAGTGTAGCACCTAGAATAGAAGTTGTTGTTGTATTAGAACTTAATAGCATATAAATCATGACACAGTACTGTATGTCATATATCAAATCGCAATACCGTGCAATCAAGGAAGAAGTGTGTATCTCAAACTACATACCCTTACTATGCAGGGAATGACAACTGACAACTTGGTCCGCGCACCTTCAATCATCCATTTGTGCAACGTACCAATTAAATCTAACCTCCTCTTTCACCCGATACAATAATACCATCCACAAACTTCCTTTAGGAACAATAAGCTAATATGTTAAGCTGTTTTGTTAAAATTTCATTTAGTTAGATAATAACCTTGATCCTCTCTATGTAAGCAATGATCATGGGAGAAGAGACGCACCGAACAAGCTTGTTGGCATTGCTTTCTTGTGCACAGTTGTCATTATAACTCAATTCCTTTGCCAATGCTTGAATTTCAAAGGCGGGATGAAATAAAGAGCAGGAATAAGAGGTATACTCATCACCACCCAGTCGTTTTAGGGAAGAAGCACTACTCAAACACAATCAATATACGAACAAAGAGAAAGATAACAAAGGATAAGCACATATACCATATACAGCCATCAGCCAATGGGATCAAGTGCATTAGGACAATGAATGCATCAAGTGATGTAACAATCAATGACTACATACATAACGATTAATGTCGATGCAATAGACCATATGAAACCTGCGCTTGAGATTAACCACAAGGCATTCATGATCGATGCAATTCAATAGGCGAAAGGGATGATGGGTAATCATATTAATGATAACATATCTTGCTTTATATGCATGGGTTGGGAATAGGAATTGCTGGTGGTCGACACAAAGAAAGGGATCCTTGATTGGTTGAACGGATAAAGTGGCCAAGTATGTTAGAATACTAGGTCGAAGGAGCTGCAGCACCCTGTCAATAGGTTTGTGGTGATGTGCTAATAAAGCAATTGACGTTTGTGCTCCAATGATTGTGTAAATAGCAAGAACACAAAACGAGCTTCCTCCACAGGCAATAAACGATCAAGAATACATCCTAGTAGTACTCTGCAGTTATCGATAGCTGCTGTTAACTTGGATGATGCATAAACTGCACTGGCCGAAGTCGGGGATTAAACAAACAGAGAATCATGATGCTCAAGTCGATCATTATTTCATCAAAGGATATCCAAGTTCATTTTTATTGTATTTGTAATTGGGTGCTTGTCATGGCCAGAATAATTTCAAGAAGGTATAAGAGAAGCTCTAGCTGTGGGGAGCTAATCCAAGTTCAAATTCAAGGGGAGACACCCAGAATTTGGGATATTGCTAGCGCAGCTTCAATGTTCGGTGTACAGTCCAACAATGGCAACCGGCCAATATCGTTCACTAGAAACACTATCAAGCGTACCTTGGCAAACGACTCGACTGAGCAATCATTATGTATCTCAAATTTTGACCCCTCATCACACGACACTGTATGGTACCTTATGGTGCATATGATCGTCACTAGAATCATCTCAATTGACGTAATAATATAAATGCTCATCGACAAGTGTTAAAACAAAGAAACATGATACATATGTGTTAGCATTAAATAATTTACAAGGTGTTATTATGTGTAGTAGTAAGCATGAACATCTAATTGAGAAGATTTTGTATCTGCATAATATGGGAAGGAGATGATGATGAGGAAGATGATGGTATTGATAATGATGATGAAGACGGGTGTTGTTGTGATGAACGGTGTGGTGTCGGTAAGGTGGGATGAGTGGATGATGATAATGGTTCGTCGTCGTGAATCGTTTTCATGCGTATTTCTCGCGGTTCCTTTCGTCTTGATATGGCAGATGTTGATCCCCGAGGAAAAGAACCATCCTTGTACTTTGCCATATGTGCCGGATCCACTGTCCAATAACCCCCTTTCCCCCGAGAATGCGTGGTGCCATCCAATTCTTCCTTTGGAACCTTTTTGAAGCATTTGTTCAAAGACAAGTTATGCCGTATCGTATTCTACAAGGGTTGGTTAAATTCCTTTTTGTAGTTGATATATATATGCTTCATTGTACCTGCCAACCCGTATCATTCACATCATACAATGCCGGATATTTCTCCATGATCCACTGATATATTTCACGTAATGTCAACTTTTCATGATCAGATGCAAGAATGGCTTGTGCGATAAGTGATGAATATGAAAATGGTGGCCGTCGTCGTCTACGAGGTGGTTTGACCATATCAGGTGCAACAGGAATAAAGGATTCGGATACGATATGTTGCTTAAGCTGTTGTTGTTGAACATCGGAACGATATTGTTTAACAGAAGTAACAACGTGTGGGTGCCGTAATGCAACTGGAATGGGTGGTGGATATTCAACAATGGGGGAATGGGTTGTAGATTGTGTGCATGCAGTCTTTGACACAACCAAGTCGTCCAAGCCATGACAATGTGTTGCATTTTGTGCTTCAAGACGGTTGTGGGTCGACATGTCAGAATTGAAACTTGTTGAACCAGCAGGCTGCGTCATTCACAATATGGGAATAGATAAAAGCAAGAAAAGGCTCACAGCATAACAGATTCTGCGGGTGGATGGAGTTATTAGTAAAAGGAAAAGGGTGTTATCTGAACTTGTCAACCATTGATATGGTATTTCAAGCACCGAGTCATTCGATACATTCATCTTTAATACTCGCATCTTATTGATAACTTATCAGACCATGATCCCCAAGACATTATTTCATCAAATCAGAATTATATACCCCAGTTTATCATATCTTCACATCACAATGTTGAAACATAATACAACCATATATTTATTCTCCATATGCATATATAGTATGTGGATCAAGGTTGAGATGAAGAGCTTGGTGATTGTTGTTGTTGTAACGCATGTTGGATCATTGTATTAAGGTCGTTTTGTGGTTGTTGCTGTTGTTGTTGATGTTGCTTATTGACAGCATGATAGTTGGCTGCAGAAGCAATCAATGGTAGAATTTCTGCAGGTAAGCTGCTAAGCTGTGTACCAATGGATTGCAGTACAGCATAAACATCCGGTGGTAATGGTGCTGTAGATGAAGCATTGGCACCATTGGATGATGATGTGAATGATTGTTGTTGTTGTTGTTGTGTTTGCGTTGTTGATCCAGTAGTAAAGGAATGATCAAAAGGTGCAAGTGGAGGGGATGATGAAGAGGAGGAAGGGGTGAGCGATGGTAGTCGACGTTGTCGTTTGCTTTGGGTAGTATTGCTGCTGTTGTTATTAGTGTTGGGTGCAATATGGGGTGCTCCAAGGCTTCGTCGATGATGGTGTTGTGATATTGCATCTGATGATTTATTGTTGGTGGATTTGGATTTTTGTTTTGCACCATTGGCCGCGCTGGCACTGGTGCGATTACGTTTCTTGATAACATCGGTCTTAAGGCTGAGTGGTCGTACCACACCATGCAATTTCAAAAAAAGACCACAAGCGTTACACAAAGGATGTCCTTGGGGATCACGACGCCAAAGTGGGGTGGTTGTCGTTTTACAGTTGGAACATTGAATCGCATTGTTTTCTTTACTGCTCGATAGTTTACGCTGTTGCAGTGGTGTTGATGTTGATGTCATACTTGGTCTACTTATATCGCTACTGCTATTGTGATATTCTTGATGTTGGTGTTGTTGCATAAATGGTGGTGGTGATGATGATGTTGGTGGTGTGGATGATGGCTCTCTCATAGGGGGTGTTGTAGATGTATGCTGTGATTGCTGTTGATTATTGTAAAATACAGCAAGTAAATCTTCGAAGCTGAGACTGCCAGCATTCACTTGATTTTGTGTCGATGGATATTCATGGGATATTGGCGTTGTAGGTGTAGATGATCTTGGTGAAAACTCATGGTATGGTGACGACGGTGAATACATTGTTTGATGCGTCAAGATATGTGGTTGTTGTTCATGAATACTACTTGGTGCTGATCCTGCAGCAAAACTAGGCTGTTGGTACAATGAATGAGAGTATGTTGAATCTTGTAGAGAATATCCATTCGGCAGAGATAAAGGTGAACGATGGTCCAGCGACACCTGTCTTGGTTCTTCTTGAGAAATAAAAGCAGTTGTGTAATCATAAGAAGGAATGGTGATACTATTTTCAGTAGAGAGCTGTGGCGACTGTGGTTGCTACAATCATCAAACACACTCTTTAAGTATACCACGCATATCTTTACCCTTCAATTAATCCACGTACCATGCATTGATGCAAACTATCGACACGGGAGCTCCCTGTCACCATGACATTTTTGTGCTCATGCTCTTCACGCAAAAAATCCATCATATAAGGTGGTGCTGAGGATGAGAGCAAACCAACTGTGTCATCCGGTGATGGTGGATGTGCAATAGATGATGTTCTAATATCGATACCGGTTTGTAAAGTGGAAGATGCTGGTTCAGAAGTGTTGTCGATAGCCATAGCGTCATTTTCATTGTCATTTTCATCCTTCTTTTTACTCTTGAGAGTCATGGCCATCATTCGCCAAGTGAGATTTTCAAGACGTGAACCATTGGGTAAAGTGTCTTTAGCCTTTGTATACATGCGCCAGACTTGACTCGCTAGTGGATCCTTTTGTGTTTGGGGCTCTTTTGCATTTTCGCTTGAATCTGGAGAGGTGGTGGATGGAAATAAAGGGTTGGATAAGATCTGGTCAGCAATGACTGCGACTTTGGCCTTGTCCTTTTGTGGCATATGTGAAAGTGAGAAAATAGAAAAAGGGGAAAAGAGAGGAAAAGAAGAAAAAAGAAGGTACGTGTTAAAAAATGATGAGCATGTGTGGTCGGGAGGGAAGATACTGCTTCCTTTTTTTATATATGCCTACACCCGAGTTTACAATAAAGGACCGATTATCAGTTTACAAAGGAATACTGGCACATAACTGACTGGGATCGCTGTTGGTTCAAACGCCGGGCGACAGCTGCAACGTCGCACAATGGGTAGCATTTTGATGATAAGAAGCTCTCTGTGGCTGTAGTGGTTTGAAGAAATGGTTACATTACACATAAGCCGGTCCGTGGTTGGTGAGTGGTGTGTGCGTGTGCGTGTGCGTGTGTGCAGATCAGCCCGATCGTTTCCGAAAAGATAACGAGAGTCAATTTGTGCACACAATGATGGCATTGTTGAATATAACATTCAATCATGGTGTGAATGGATGAATACATGTGGATGGATCATTGTTCTCATCGTCGTTGGTAGTGCTCTTTCAGGTAAGTGATTGTGAGTGTGCTTTGTTTTACTGTTATCTCCACGATTAGATGACCTGCACTGTTTTATCAGTAGCTCCTTATCTCCCCAAACTAAGGTTAGTGTTACGATTGCTCGGATATTCCGCCATTTGCAATTCTGGTCACATGCCATACTATTTTCACTCTTGGTCAATAATGCACGAGAACAAACACGTGGAAATGTCTGCAGAAAATGGGTCTTACATCATGCTTTGAATGTCATTCTACTCCATGAAAGATGTTCTTTATTGATAACAAAAATGCAATGGTTCATTGTTTCTTCAGTGAACATATATAAACTATGGAATAATACTACGCTAAAGTTGTTATGGTACCCATTGGTGGCTCCCCTCCTCATTGAACGCGTATCCAAAAACGAAAAGCAACATTGTATATCCGATCGTTGACGCTTATGGAAACATGAGCATGATAAGATAACCCGCAAGTGTGTAAAGAAGAGTCATAATCATTATTTAATGCTACGAAATGTGAATATCACACAATGAGCTGTTTTGTGCCGTATCAAATTCTAGCTGGTGAAGGGAGCAGCTTTGCCGTTGGTCGCAGCCTAAAATACAGTGGAGGTACACCGCACTTTGCTGCCTTTGCCTACAACTGATCCACAAATGAGTCAATTGCAAAAAGCAGATCCCAACAAGCAACAATGGGAAGAATCCGTATGTGCCAACTTCATCTATCGATTGTCCTTGCTCGAATAACTGAATCGTAACTATAGGAATTCCCGATTGTTTGCGAAACTTGCCTTGGTGACAACCCTTACGTCCGCATGGTACTGAAAGCTCGATAGAAAATGTTTTACAAGGGAAATCTGGGTACTGACGCGTTATCTTTCACCATAGACCAAGCAATCGTTTGGCAAGGAATGCAAGGTAAAAAGTTGATGTAGAATAACCATTGTGTTTCTGACAAGATCTTATAGATTTGCTCGCGGCCGTTTACAGTGTTCCGTTGGCTCCCTGGAACCAATATGCGATACAAGAAGACTGAGATCTGCCAGATATGTGCAAAGTTGAAGAATGTGTGTCAAACTTGCGTATTGGATTTACAATACGGTAAGGTTATAGATGAGTGGTTTCAGGATATACAAGTAGATTGAATACCTTGTCTCTATTGCTTAGGTCTTCCTGTTCAAGTTCGAGATGAAGCATTAAATATCCACTCTGAAGCTCCCAACTCTGATGTGAATCGACAATACTATGCACAGAATATTGCTGGCAAGGTACCCATCAAAGACATAGTGCATCATTTGATATGGATTCTCAAACATTGAATATTGTATTAGGGAGAAGATGAAAAGAATATGTATGATCCCAACAAGCTGACACCTTCCAGCCGTGAAGTTTTGCAACGATTGGCACGCAGTGAACCTTATTACAAGCGTAATCGACCACACATTTGTTCCTTCTTTGTCAAAGGCGAGTGTACACGTGGAAGCAATTGTCCTTATCGGTAAGTTCATCATCTTTAGACAAGATAATGGCTAATGAGTTATTTCAATCCATTAGACACGAGATGCCAGGTGACCCTGAACTCGCACAACAAAACATCAAAGATCGTTACTATGGTTCAAATGATCCCGTAGCTGCAAAAATCATGAGTCGCGTTCGCAGTGCAACATCTTCACTGAACCCACCAGAAGATAAGACTGTGGTATGTATCAAAGAATGTGGATGGGATTATTTGCTTTCGGTTATACGATATGGTAATAATGTGACTCCATTATAGACTTCTCTATTTGTAACTGGTGTCGAGCAAACCATCACAGAAGCTGATTTGAGGTATGTATGCAATACGATGTGGATTAAGAGAAATTGACTTTAATCTCTGGGAACCTAGGCAACACTTTTCCACTTTTGGTCAGCTTAAATCAGTAGTCGTGGTTCACAAGTCCAAATGTGCCTTTGTCAACTTTGCAACCAGAACTGCCGCTGAACTTGCCGCTGAACGAATTGCAGATGCTGGTCTGACCATGCAAGGGCACCCATTACGAGTGACTTGGGGCAAAGCACGACCACAGGGACCAAAATCTGATAAGAAACAAAGCGGTAAGGATTATACAGGAGTGGAAAGCATCATGTATGAATAACTCATTGTTCCTTTTAGAAACAGCATCATCGATCTCTTTGGGTGCAATGCAACCACCTGCTCCTCCATCCATTTCAGGATCCACAGCCAAGTATCCTAGTCAAGACCCAACTGCAAAAGGATCCAATGTGTAATTCAGATCTCTCCCATATACTTCATATCATTATTTAAATGTGTCATCCATTGTATCAAAGAAAAGGGCAAAAGTAAATGCGATTATGACCGAAATGGTTGGCTGTGAATAATCATGTTAATAGTGTTATTGTTACAGTATTTGAATGAATCAGTCTTGTTTTCAGCTGTCACTGATACCCATTAAACCAAGTGCATGTATATATGTAGCATTGTCCTTATGGATCCATCATCAATTTTATGTCAAACTTGTTTATTAGCTTATGCGAAAATTCAAATGAACAATTGAACCTTTACATTAGACACCTGCACACTTGATCAATTTGATTGTTCCTGATATATTGTCACCGCATTAATAAAAGCTCTCAAATCAACAAGTTTGTTTATATTCGCATCAGAGATTGAGTACAATAGATCATTTATAGTAATTGAATCTACTATTGCTACTATTTGCATGCTTTACATATGCCCACTTAGTTCTCGTTCAAGCTCATCTACTTCCATGTGATTCACTGGAGGATTGGCAACCGTTGATCCTGCTACAGATCCACTAGCAGTGGCATGTGTATCTTGTGCAGCGCCATCGACTGTCCTTGATTGTGCTGCAACTTGCTGGCTTCTTTCCAATGTCTCACGATCCTGCGTTGATAGACTATAAAATGTGTGAGTACACACTCCATGCGTGGTAGCCAATCCATCCATACCTTTCCTTTCGTCGTAAACTGACACTTGGTTGCGGTTGCAACAATCCTTGTTTGTTGGCTTTGAAAGACATGACTTCTTGGGCGATCATTTCTATCAAAACATTGAATCAGAGTTCAAAGTCTATTGCATGCAGCAAACACTTACTTCGCATATCTTCGATGGAATCAACGACTTCAAATGAAAAATCAAATGTCTCGGTGTGTACAGGCTATGCATCCATGAATAAGATTCGATCCTGTAATGATATCATTTTTTTAAAAACTTACTTCATCATCCACGTCATGATAAGCACTAAGATATGGGTGTGCCAAGGCTTCTTCCACAGTGATTCGCTTAGCAGGATCAAATTCAAGCAGCTTGTTCAATAGATCAATGGCCAATGGATTAGCTATGACAGCAAGTCACGGCATGTTAGCTGCTGAATTTAGTGAATAGACTAACGATAGCGTACCTCTGGGATACAAGTTCTGGAACAAGATCTTTGGCATATGTGGCAAACTGCGAATATATACTTGAGCCTGTGTAACCAAGATGTGAGTAATACAAATCATCCTCTTTACATTGATCCTTCCTTCCCATTTACCCTTTCACTGCCCACACGCCGTAAAGTTTCTTCGTCAGGTGTACCAAGAATACCCAAGATTTGATTGAGTTGATCAACATCTACATGAATAGGAATGAGCCATTGCCAAGATTGTATATATGCATTGACTTACAGTCTCGGCCTTTGAAAAGGGGTTTTCCGCCAAGCATCTCAGCAAAAATGCAACCAACCGACCACATGTCAACTGTCAACAGATCAACATGTCAGTATGCATCCATCTATGGCTTGAAAGGAGAGAAAAGTACTTACTGGCTTTTGTGTAGTTTTGGAAACTTAACATGATTTCAGGTGCGCGATACCAGCGAGTGGCAACATATTCGGTCATAAATCCAGCTGCATTGCTTTCAGGGTTCTCCGAATAGCCACGAGCCAAACCGAAATCACAGATCTATGATCGACATTGAGATAATCATCCCTTTCGCTTATGTATTCCATACCTTCAATTCGCAATCAGCATTGACCAACAAGTTTCCTAGTAATTAGAATGGTTGATGTAAGACGAGTTGCCATGACACAAGACAATTAATTGATGATCATTAATATACCTGGCTTCAAGTCCCGATGAAGAACCTGTCAAAAGATGTGAGCATTCATGTGTATAATACAATTCGATGGTATACTTACATTGGCACTATGGATGTACTTTAATCCTCGACAGATTTGGTAAACAAAGTATTGAAAGTGGGCGTCGGTCAATGGTTGTCCAGAACGGATGATTTGATGTAAATCAGCTTCCATAAGCTCTTGCACCAAGTATCTGACAAGAGTAGTCATCATGTTTAGCATATCATCATGGCCATTGCATAGTAAATAACCCTTACAGCTCGTTGAAGTCTTGAAGGTTGACAATATCCATGTCGATGATGGAAGTGATCTGCAAAAGTAATCAGATCAAACAATACCACATGTCTTTTACTTTACATACGTTCTCATGTCCGTTAAAGTGCTTGAGAAGCTTCACTTCACGTAAAGCACGTTTGGCAAGGATGTTCTTTTCAAAGATACGGCAGACCTTGATACAACCCGTTCGTTAATACGGATCTTTGGCTTTATCTATTTCATGCTTACCTTCTTGATAGCGACTTGTTCACCGGATTCTGAGTCCTTTGCTGCACTGTATCCAATAGCGACACGTAGAGTGTGAGCAGGTTATGGGATAAGAAAAGAGAAAGCAACGTACCAAACGACACCATAAGCGCCTTGACCCATTTCACGAAGGAATTGGTATTTGCGATCAACAATAAAGTGTTGGTTGATGACGGGGAATGATTGATAACCGTGCATGACAATGAATGAAAGCTTGCAAGTGGTTGCTTTGTCGGGAAAGAAGAACTAAGCAATGCTCAGGTCCCTCCACTGCTAAACGCAATAGTTCAACCCAATCATATTCGCTTATCGGCATCCGCTCATCATCCACCCATTTCCACCCCCACCTCCTCTGATACTGGTTACGTTGCACCATCAGAGCACACCAGAAGCACATTTTATTTTATTTTCCTGTTTATCATTCTAGACACACCATCCGATTCTTATTTATTCATGTATGCACATGTACAATGCACAATGCATCATAGATACAATTATGCCATTATAATGTCCTCCTTCCCAATACAATGATAACACCCTGACACACATATATATATATAAACAACAGCCATTATGCATCATGCTACTGTGGTTGCTAATGTCATACTCTTGTTTATGATTGCCAGTTGAGTAAAGAAATTACTGTACCCTTCACAATAATGAGCTGTTGCGGTGAATAATACCGTAGCATTGCGCCACTTTTGATGTGGTGGTTTGTCGGATATTTCTGCACAAAAGAACAAGGTGCAGCTTCATGTACGACATGGATGAACCCCATCAGCTCAGCAATAGATGCAACTCAGAGCTACTTGATTCCCGAAAATACGCAAAAGCTGCTGATGGGAATGATAATAATTCTTTTGGTGAATATGATTGTATCGCGTGGACCCAAGCTTTTGCAAGAAACATGGTCATCTACCCGAATAAGCATATGGCGGGGAAGAACAACCAATGAATTTGGTTTATTGATGTACCTTGTACGCTCTTGATGTTTGTACCTGTCGGAAAGATGAAATGAGGTGCTGTTATAAGATTATTTTATTGAATGCTATGAATGGAGACAAGGCATTATGACATTATCTCAACGGGTATTTATATGGTATACTGGATCTATATGCTTATGGAATGGTATCTCATATCATCTGTTGTCATTAAGGGTGAAGCTTCATCGTTAGCGCGCTTTTGGTACTAAATGTAACGTGGCGGGAACAAAAATAAACCACACTGTGCTTTTTTTTCATCTTCTACTCTCTCTCGCATACACTCGTTTTTTTTTTCGTCGCCGGGCACGTAAAAGGTTGCTCACTCCTCTCACTTGCTCTCTTTTCTTTATTCACACTCCTTTTCAGTGTCTTTTCATCCGATCTTCCAGTGTCCCTTGTTCCTCTTCCCCGCTTTTATCTATTTTCCAATATGAGACCGGAGCTTAGACAAGCTGTAACCAAGCTCTTCAAGTACCTGCTCATCACTTACGCCATTCTCTCGGTCATCTACACTGCCAGCTATCTCGTCGCGACTTACAGTGGTACCAGTCATGACTTTGGTGGTTTCTTGCCGAGAGCTAGAGACGCTCATGCAGAATCGAATCAACAAGAATCGGTCTCAACTCCTTCGAAACAACAACAGCAACAACTCGGTGAACATAACGTTGCTTGGTCAAATGCCCACGGTGCTGTTCAAGTACTACCCGAGGATTTGATTATGAGCAAGGTCTTTTCAGAAGCTATGGGTCCTAGCAATATGACGCCTTACTTTTTCCGTGCAAAGGAGACATTTGATAAAGAAGATATTACCATGTCAACCTTGGTTACTCGCAATCGTTTCCTTGTGCTTTCTCGACTTGCAAGCAATTATAAAGGTAATTGTATATATATATATTGATTTGATAAGAAACAATGGATTTATACATATGTTAGGTCCTATCTCTGCTACGGTGCATGTCATGGATGATGAAACCAAGGATGAAGTGATCACAGAGTTGCAGGAACTACATGCATCCAACCCAGATATGCAGAAATATGTCGACTTGCATTTGATTGTGGATCAGTACGATCGTCAATTCAATATGTGGCGTAACGTTGCAAAGTTATTTGCTCGCACGGATTATATCATGATGTTGGATGTTGACTTTCACTTATGCACCGACTTGAGAAAATCCATTCGTGGTAACCCTGAAATCATGGACCGGTTAAGAGAAGGACGTACAGCACTAGTGGTACCTGCATTTGAGTTTGATAATTTGGATGATGGCAATGATTGGCGTACGTTCCCAACCAAGAAGGATGATCTTATGGAACTTGTACAAGAAGATAAGATTGGCATGTTCCACAAAGGATGGTTCAAAGGTCATGGATCCACTAATTACACCCAATGGTACGAAACGGACAAGCTCTATCCGGTGACACATTATGATTTCTCTTATGAGCCATACATCATCTACAAGAAAGAAGGCTCTCCTTGGTGTGAAGAACGTTTTGTCGGTTACGGTGCCAACAAAGCTGCTTGTCTTTATGAAATCTTCTTGTCTGGTATCGAGTACTGGGTACTTCCAAATGACTTTTTAATCCATCAAACACATCGTTATCCTGAGGATGCACGACGCAAAGAGGTAAGTCTAGTTTATGCAACCTTCTTTGTTACTTTGTTACTGATCCATAAATGTTATAGCGCCAATACAACCGTAAATTGTACATTAATTATCGAGAGGAAGTTTGCTTGCGTTATGCTCGCAAGTTTCATGCATCTGGCGAATGGCACACGTCACGGGCTGACAATCTTAAGGGAGAATGTGGAAAGATTCGAGGATTCCAAAAGACAATGCGATCCACAATCAACTAGATCATTTATTTATTACACCATCCCTCATCCGCCATGATCAACACATGCTTTCCACCAACAAACACCCCCCCCATCCTCTCATCCAATACCTTGGAACTGGTATTCCATCGCCTATATTCTATTCCTCCACCAATCCATTCACGCACTCACATTATATATATATACTCTCTCACTCTACCCCCTTTCATATATAGCATCTTGTTGCGATTCCTTTCTTTCCCGTTGTATTTCTACTTTTTCATATCTACAACTGGTTCTTTTTTTTTAGACGAACAAATTGGTAAACATGAACTTCTAATGATCAAACATACATTGGGATATCTAGTGTTGTGGTACAATGGGGGCATTGACGTGAATGCACAGATAAACATTGGACATGTGTTTGATATACAGGCGAACCATGATTCATCACCAACCCCATGAGGAAATTCTTTCCTCATCAGAAGTACATTTGCTACGATATAGCTAGCAGCCACCAATTACACTAGCGACATTAAACTAGGGTGTGATCCATCCTCATGGAGGATGATTTAGCCTAAATCGGTGATTGCCGATCATCCGATGCACAACATTTTCACCAACATGCTGGTTAAATCTGACGCCATCACGTATCACAAAACCCGATAGAGAAACGACTACTCAACCAACATATCCATGGCGGAGCTATTTTTGCATTCATTGGTCAATGCATGTCACTGGAAGGATAATTCAAGGCCATTATAGTTGCACTGGACCCCTTGAAGGATACATATTATAGTGCTTCAGCTACTTTGATGAGTTAGTGTACCCTATCATGTTGAATGTGCCTTGTCGTTGGATGAGATAATTTCATACCAGCAAGTATTCACACTCCATTTAGGGCTTGTAACACCTTTTCTGGTGATGCACACATATATATTACCGGCAACAGCACATGTCGACGAGGAAACCAAGGACTTCCATGTAATCGAAAAGGTGCATGTGAAAGGTCAAACACCCAGTTACTATTGGCACAACGTATATATTGGTTGTGCAAACATCCATATTACCATAATTTAAATATTGCCTTCATAATAAAGGTTGACTTTACTCATCATCAATGACCGAGTAGTACTTAAGAACAGGGACAATTCGACTTATCATGCATGATCTTTCACTGATGGGTTTGCTAAAGAATACATTGTAGTATTGCTCATCGCTTATCATTGCACCCCATATGTATACTGACACCATGTTATTGGATCTGTTATCAAAGGTGTTATCTGAAGTCGTGTTAGATATATAACCATTTCAAGAATGTCATACTTCTCTTTCCTCTCCTAAGATTTAACTCACGCCGTACCCACACATTAATGTATCCGCTCCTGGTGTTGTTGTATACCATACTGCTTTAAAATATAACGTTGACCTATTTCATTTGCATTTGCTTAATGATCAATCAATCTGTCTGCTGCTAGGATACAACTGTGCACAAAGTACAAAATGACTGAGTTTGTAGGCAATCAGTTCTTTCACGCGATAGCCAACTTTGCACCCATACAAATCACGACTCTGCTTTATAAAGCGTCATGTTGGTTAAACCTGAATGCATCGAAGCTGTTTATATGCATATGCTTTTATTCTTTGTATCAGTCAAACTTAGGATTCTTCAAGTCTAGGCAACCTTTTTTTTGAATTGTAATTGAGAGATGACATACAAAGTACAAGTGCTCATTGTTCCTTTTTTTTATAAGGTTGAATATGGTAAAGATCATGCATTCAAGTGCTGTTAACATTTATGCTCATGAAGAAATAGTCGCTGCTTAACATTGATCATGCACAATCAGTTTCCACTTCAGCTAGAAACGCAGCATAGCTGAGCCATTAGAGTGCGAGTATGAGCGTTGTTTTCAGAAACACGTCACCATCGATATGTGTTAGAGTCAATATCATGTAGTTTATATGAGTGATAGAAATATGATATGCATTTAGCTAACTAGTGCATAAGAGAATATCTTTCTATAGAATGATCGATGCTAAGATAGCACGTGTGTAAAATGAGATCGAGACAATATGTCAATGAAGGTCACATGCATGTGTTATTCTTTGTTCAATATGCCGCTGTCAAATACCGCCCATTCTGGTGGCATTGTTGGTCGGTTGAATTTCTTCTTGCCTGAAAAGTACAACAAAAGAACCCTGTCTTGCTCGTGCCACCGATACATAAACAGCGTCCTTTCACCTTCCATTCCCTTCAACTGCTCCGATTTACTGGCATGATCCCGATTGCATTCCAATGTTTAAGGAATGTTTCTTGCCGACCAAGTTTAGCTTTTACAGGGATTGCACGTCGACGAGTAGCAACAACAACAACAATAACAACGCCATGGCGATCAGCGTCGAGTCGTCTGCAATGTCAACATCCACGAGCCTTGAATAAACACTCTCGACTCGCAACCACTCATGCTATTAGTGTCAAGAAGGGTGACTTGAAGTTACGCTGTAAGTTATAAAAGTTATCCATGTGCTTCTTTTTGACAAAGTAATAACATAGTTTATTTGTGTTACTCTCATATACACAGGTACAGAGTTTGATGCCACAGGTGCTGTCAGAATAACTGCGGGCGAGTTTGGTAAATCGGATATTTGCCAACGACATTCCTTGTTGCCACGCGATTTGCGTGGTATTGATACGCACTCGGCCTATCAAAAGCCATCCATCTTGGTACGACCTGAAGCTATCCTTGTCAACATTGCACATCTCAAAGCCCTTGTCAAAAGTGATCTCGTCATTTTATTCGATACATATGGATCTTCCGACAGCTACAACCAAAGCATCTTTATATATGACCTGCAAGAGCGTTTACGTACGAACCATGAATTGCCATTTGAATTCCGGTAAGTAAAAAGATAGCTGCATGAGTGTTACACGATCATTGATATTCTGATGTTTATAGGGCATTGGAAGCTATATTGGTATCCGTGGTTTCCTCTTTACAATCTCAGTTAGAAGTACTCGAAGCACCTGTCAACAAGTTGTTGGGTGATTTGGAAGAAATCGCTGACGTTGAACAATCCGTCAAACAAAGCCATCTACGTGATCTATTGCAGTATTCAAAGAAGCTTTCCAAATTTGAAAAAGACGCTTTATCCATCCATGATGCTATTGAAGATGTCTTGGACAATGGTAATAATAACACATATCTCAAGTGAATATAAGAATGCATATTAATCGAGAATTATCTTATAGATGAGGATTTGGCAGCAATGTATCTTACTGCAAAGAAGGCTGGAAAACCTAGAGATTCATCTGATCACGAGGAAGTGGAGTTACTCTTGGAATCATATCTGAAGCAAACCGAAGAGATTGCCAGCACAGCATCATCATTGATATCCAATATGCGATCGACCGAAGAAATCGTACAGATTATTCTTGACGTATCTCGCAATTCGCTCATGTGGTTTGATATTCGATTAACCATCATTACTCTTTCAGCAAGTATCGTAAGCGTATATGGTGCACTCTTTGGCATGAATTTGAAGAACTATTTTGAAGATGATCCAATTGCCTTTTATGCATTTTCGGGTGTGGCTCTTTCATCCGGTTTAGGCGCTTACATGTACTCACTTTGGCGCCTAAAGATCCTAGCAAGAATCAAGCGAACAACAAAACCTATACGTCGCTTATATAAACTGTGATCCAACCCCTTTCCCTTACTATAGGATACATCTGTAGATAATACCACCCACCAATATAAGTCTCATAGAACAAATGATACATTAAAGAGAGAGAAAAATAGTCTCATTGTGATACTTTTGGGTGACACGGATTTCCTTATATTCACCAAGTGGACTACTGCACATCACCCCAGATGAAGACTAGCTCCGCGGGGAGTGGAAGCAACTAACTGTGTTGGAAGTGGAATGGTGCAACTCCATTGGTTCTTGGGCACAAGGTATGCGTGAGCACTGAAAGAGAAAGAAGGGGTTTGTTGTGTTCGTGTGAACAGTTTTATTTTCATCGATCTCATTCCTTTCATCCTTTATCTTCTTCTTTCAGCAAACAAAGAAATGACAACAATGATCAACCAACTTCGTAGATTGTCTTTGGACACTACTACCAAATCCAAAACATCCAAGCGAAAGAAATCATTGTCTGTCAGGATCAGTAAAGAACCTCCTGTCATTCATAAATTTGAACAAGATAATCTTGAGTGCAGCTTTGAATGTATCTATGATCCAGAGGTGCTTCACGATACTGAAGAAGATCACATTGATCTACTCTTTCACGATGGCAAGAAACGGTTATGCAAGCCTTGGGAAGCTCACTCTTGTGTTGAAGAACAACAAACCAACAACATGTCAGGTGTGTTCAAGCGTTTGACCACATGGACCCCGACAAGATTGAGTCGTTCATCAGCATCCACTCAAGATATACCAGCTGCGATCTCACCTGTATAATGATCACTATCCTCAAATCATAGGTTTATTCTCTCTTTCATATGCTGTATCTTTCCCATGTAATTAGCTTGCATAGTTGTAAAAATCACCATCGTGCATATATACTCATTTAACAACACTACACCAAAAACAGCCCTTGTACCTGTCCTTTTCTTCATGCTCTCTTATTCTCATAAAATTAACACAATACACTCACTTTTGTGGGTGTTCCTTTCAAGAGTGACCTCCTGAGCACCAGTGTAACCATAGCACCAGCCATTCATGCACAATTACCTTATCCAACATTTTCGTGAGAACCATTCCCATCAGTAGTTGTTATTAATCCAGAACACAAGCAACACAATCCATTGACCATGCATCACCTTCTGCATTTAGAGAAATATCTACAAGTTCTGTACACCCATTTTATTATGATCACGTGCATTTCTCGAGTAATGTGAATGGATCTTATACAGGACATGTATTGGAGGACATGGGACGATTGTCAACAGATTGATCATCATGTGATTCATAGTATTGACAACTCAGCGTCAATATTTGTCACCAGCGGATAGATCTCCTTGATCATCTTTTATCAAACTATGGCATCCAATAACACGAACGCTACGACTACTGCTCCCTTGGCAAGCAAGAACAAGCAGGTGCTCGTCACCATGGCAGGTCCACATGGTACTGATATCGTTGGTGCAGTGCTCGATTGTCTTGCCAATCACCCCTGCGACATTAACGACTGCATGTTATCACGTCTTTATCACCATGTCACATTTGGTGTGCTCATTACGCTACGATCGGATAGCGATGCCATTTTCAAGAGTCTTGCAGCAGCAGCTGAAAAGTGGGATGCTACACTGACATATAATGTGCCTGATACTGAAGCAACTGAACCACCTGTGCGTCACTCACAAGAAGAAGGTCGTTTGGGTGAACGAGATCCACAAGGTGTTCCACCATCACTCGAAGAAGCTCCTTATGTGGGTCGTTTCAAGTATGCAGCAAGTTTATTGAATCAGAATGGTCTTCAACCTGCTTTTCTACGTGATTGGGCTCAATTCTGCTTAAAGTATCGTATTTCAGTGGAAAAACTCTCACCTCTTAACAAGGATGGTGGGATGCTCTCATGTGCCGATTTTCGTCTTTCCGTTCCTCAAACACTTGACATGTCCAAATTACGCACCGATCTCTTTGAACTTTCTTCCAGTCATGGTACCGATATTGCTCTTCAACGTGATGATGTCTTTCGCAAGAACAAACGTCTTGTGGTCTTTGATATGGATTCAACCTTAATCCGTCAAGAAGTGATTGATGAAATTGCTCGTCATGCAGGTGTCGTGGATCAAGTCGCGGTAAGGAATCATTCATCAAGTAGAATATGGATTCAACTCACATCATCATCTTATCTTAGGCTATTACAGAATCAGCCATGAATGGTGAAATTGATTTCAAAGAATCGTTACGTCGTCGTGTTGCTCTGCTCAATGGCACAAGCGTGGATGTGATTGAAAAAGTCAAAGAGAGCTTGACATTCACTGAAGGTGCTCATTTCTTGTGTCGTGCGCTCAAGAAGCTGGGATTCAAGTTGGCTGTTATTAGTGGTAAGTACATTACTGTCGTGATTTATTGGGGTCTAAAGAATGGTTATTACAGGTGGTTTCATGCCATTAGCACTCTATGTCAAGGCCGAGCTTGGATTGGATTATGCATTTGCAAATCAGGTAAAGATCATGTGCTTATTTTCTGGGTCGATCTTTATACACACGCTAAAACGGCATCGATGGTTGTGTAGCTCAAAGTATCTTGGGATGGAAAGACATTGACTGGCGAGACTGTGGGTCCTGTTGTGGATGGTATCAGGAAAGCTGAATTGTTGGATGTGCTTGCTCAAGCAGAAGGCGTTACTCCAAAACAAGTTATTGCTGTCGGTGATGGTGCCAATGATCTATGGATGTTGAACAAGGCTGGTCTTGGTATTGCTTTCAACGCCAAGCCCCGTGTCCAACAACAGGTAAAGAATAAGGGAATACAATAGTCATGGAATGCTAATACATTCATCACCATCACCATAGGCACCTTCACGTATCAATCAAAAGAGTCTTAAATACGTGCTCACCTTACTCGGCTTCTCGGAACAGGACCTGGAACAGCTGAGCTCTGATTATTGAAGATCCCATTCACTTCTTATCGATCACTCACTTTGCTCATTTACCAACAACCATCATTCACCATACACTCACACCCTTAAAGATACATCCCCTCGTGTATCCCTCTATACATTTTCATAGAACAACCTTTTCATCCCATTAAATGAACCTGGTACTTTTTCTTTCTCAATCGCGTTTCCCTGTGCCACTTTGCATGTGTCGTGTAACTTGTCATGCGTTTCACAACGTTGCTCTTTTCGTGTAAGCCACCGAGCTGGTAGATGGTGGAAAGAATTGTATTTCCGTGAACCTGGGGATTTGGATATATGTATAATAATAAAGAGTACAATATGGACAAAGAAACACTTCTCCAGTTTAAGTTTAGAATGGTTACTGTGGTTGGGTAGGAACAGCACCGTAACCAGGTGGGGGAGGAGGGATCTGTTGTTGTTGTTGTCTTTGTTCTCGGTCCTTGACAAGCACGTAAAAGGCGTGCAGATGACCTATTATCCGTATCCGTTTAGCAAAAAGATCCTTTTAGGCAAAAAACATAATGTCAAAAGATTTGAAGCTCTATACTCACCAGGCAAATAACCAAGAATGGTCAAGCAACTATTCATGATTTATAACTTTAGATAACACAGCAAAGAACAACATGGGGGTCATAGAGGAAAAGATGACTACTTACACGTTGATCCAGAAATCAGAATTACATC
The DNA here is from genome assembly GCA_025094155.1 of Lichtheimia hyalospora FSU 10163. Lineage (NCBI taxonomy): Eukaryota > Fungi > Mucoromycota > Mucoromycetes > Mucorales > Lichtheimiaceae > Lichtheimia > Lichtheimia hyalospora. Next base: position 174,493 of record PTRB01000007.1, read on the forward strand.
CCTTCATCAAAAACACACCAAGAGGAGGGAGCAAGAGAATGAGGATAATGAGACAGCAGTCGCCAACCATAGTGTTTGATTGTTTGTGATTGAAAGAGGAAACAAAGAGTAAAAGAAAGAGAGAAGAGCCAAGCCGAGATGCTGGGTTAAATTGGCTGAATTTTCTCTTGGCGCCCTTTTTCATGCAAACCAGCTGAGTGGTTGATCCCAATGCGCTTCGACAAGGTTCGATCAACAGGGCACATTGTCAGTGATTCATAATTATCCGTCAAACAATTTGAGACATGACCTGCATTTGTTTAAGCTTGAACTATCTCAAACAAGGATAGGAAGCTTTTCATTTGCTCTCGGGATGCATCATGACGTCTTGTTTACAGCTGTGAGAGATCATGTCGCGTGACGTATTAAAGCTACTATGATACTTGCTTTAGACATGTTTCACACAGGTGTGATTTAGCGTTACTGCTACATAGCTTAATGCCCGAGCGAATATAAGGAAAACTATGGCAACCACATACTATCGGCAGTTGTTAACATAATACATCAAGATGGGTAGAAGATATCACTGTCCTTTATTTCTTTGAGCAATTGCTCATTACAAAAGTGCATCGGTCGCATCATTATCGAAAAAGGATACATGTATGCATTGATAGTACGCAAAGGAAGTATCATATGGTGAACGCTAGTAGAGGCGTTACACCTTTCTAGAGATCATAGTATGATCAATTACCATCATATTGCATCCCATTATCCTTCTTAACCGAGTGTGCGCGATATGGGTTATGCTCAATGATGATAGTTAATGCCGTATAGGTGATTCTCGCATTGCCAGCGTGGTATGCAACAAACGATAGCGCAAGGTGATCCATCTCCTTGGATTTCAAATTGTCATTCCCACATGACTTTCGCCCTCTGTTACTCTGTATCTGATCTCATGCATTGCATACAGATCCTATGTCAGAGCTATCAACATATCCTTACACTTCTGCAATATCCTAGTTAATATCTTCCTTTGTGAAGCGAGCAAAACTGAATACTATGTGATGTTATCAAGCACGTTGTCGGAAAGGACTTACCATGATACTGCTTTCCAAACTTTTCACAAGCGTGCGATTACATTTGATGCTACAATTGTTGCATTGACTATTAATGATGAGATAGTGAAGACGATGTCACTTTAAGACACGTACACCGCCAATATTAAGTTCGGCTCTCATTGGTGATTTAACTGTGAAGTGTGAAGGGACATTGATAAGCTTCACTTCACATTCTCATGACTTTGCTCTAGCGAATGAGCTTTTATCCACACAAAAGAAGTTGGATCCTACAACTACAGCGATGGTTTGAATAAGGTATTTGTGTCACTCTAATACCATGTCAGTATTAGAAGCAGATTGGAGTTATTAAAGATGTTGTCTTGGTTTGTTCCATCTGGATACTGCACCCCATAGCCAAAGCTAAAAGATTATACCATAAAACAAACCAATCAGTTTGGGTGCACTTGAGACGCACACAGCGGATCCACGCATTGTTCAATAGAGAAGATCAGAAGCTAACATGCCATGTGAATTATTGATTCTTTCCTTATTATTTACATGCACGCTGCATGTACCAGCACCAGGCTGCATAATACTTAATGGTGTCTTTACATACAAAGAGCCATGTTAATTGACACCAGGCTTTATTGCCACATGGCATGATAATAAAGGCATTGAGCGAGCTCCGCACGTACCAGTAGTAGTTAAATAGTGAATAGGGATCGAGGAGATGCGATAATCATATGGATAGGAAATGATGGTATCTGATGACGATGATGTGTTACCTTTGATTTGTGACCCCTTTCTCGTTTTATATACAGCAACTTTCCCAAAACAAGTCTGATTACATCTTTCTTTTGCATGGCGTCCCGCCAACACCAACACCAGCTTTCCGATGAAACAACATCATTGATACATCACCCCAACCAATCACTCAACAAGGATGACACAACAGCAGTGTGTGAATTAAAATGGTTCATTCGCAATAGCTTATCGATCGTTGGATACTATGGATTGACGCTGGTGTCGAGAACAATAGGTGTTATTGTTTGTGGTCACTTGGTAAACAAATGATGTGAAGAGCGATAACGAGCGTATTCACATACGCTAACAGATTGTTTGATAACTAGGGATCTACTGAATTGGCTGCATCAGCGCTGGCGTTGATGTTCGCATCCATGACAGCCTTTAGTATCACATATGGTGCGATGAGTGCCCTTGACACACTAAGCTCACAAGCATGGACTGGGGCACGAGATAAAACTCTCATTGGTATCCATTTGCAACGCACTTTTCTCATTCTTGGTGTTATGTATTTGGTTACAGCTGTTCTTTGGTTGAACGCCACAAGGTTGTTTCTAACAATAGGGCAAGATCCAGATGTTGCACATTATGCAGGTACGGGTTTTGTATTCTTTGAAATGTTCCTGAAATTTCACCAATGATGTATAATGCAGGCCTATATCTCCGCTATTATTTGTTGGGTGCACCTGCCTACAGCTGTTTGCAAGTATATCATTTTATTTTAAACATTATGTATACACTAACGTGCATGTTTGTTATAGTGAAGCGATACGTAAATACACGCAAGCACAAGGTGTTATGGGAGCAAGTGTCACTGTACAGTGTGTGGTTGCTCCATTCAGCATTGCACTTACCTATGGATTGACATTTTGGATGCAACTCGGATTTGTGGGTGTACCCTTGGCACAAAGTATTACTTACTGGATGATGTTATTCGGTATAATCATATATGCAAAGATGGTGCGTGGAAGTGAAGGATGGGGCGGATGGGATCTCAAAGCAAGTCTTCAAGATTGGCCCCTGTTTTTTCGATATGCTGTGCCAGGAATGATTAATGCTGTTTCTGAACTATGGTGCTACGATCTATTGTCACTTGGTGCCTCCTATATTGACGTAGGAGAGAAAGCACTTGTTTTAGCAGCACAATCCATTCTCATGAGTCTCGATGACCTGACAAGCTCAGTAGGTTGGGGTATTTCAACAGCTGCAGCTATCCGTGTTGGGAACCGATTAGGAGAAAGCAAAATCCCATGGATGGCTATTGCAACTGCATACATATGGGCCACTATCGCTGGAAGCATAACAACAATGATACTTTGGTCGCTGCGATATCAAATAGCTCAATGGTTTGCACCTGCATCCAATGATGACCAAGAAATGGTGCGTAAAGTGGTAATAAGTCTTATCCCGCTTTTCGCATTGTATCTGGTGGCAAAAACCATTGGCAACACATGCACAGGTATCTTGCGTGGTATTGGACGACCTTCTGTAACAGCATGGATCAACATGGGCTCGTACTATGGGGTAGGTTGTCCTGCAGCATACGCCATGGCATTCACAGCAGGCTGGGGATTGTCTGGATTGTGGATAGGGTTATGCTTGGCAATCTTTTCAGCAGCAGGGGTGCATACAATTTACATTGCAAGTATCGATTGGTCAACCATTGCACAAAAAACTCACGATCGCATCAAGCATGAAGAAGAGAGGATTATATCGTCAACAACATCATGATTGCTATTTCCGGATGCATTGTATATAGACTCGTGTAAACTACTTATAAACAAAGGATCGACAAACATTGCAATGCATAAACAATACTCTCTGAAAAGGAACATCACGTGTAGTAGTGTAGCTACTACTTGCATTCAACACTGAGCGATGATGATAATGTGCAATGCAATTATAGGCATGCAGCATACGAGAAATGAATGTGTGTATACAATGATTGGTATTCGTATAAATGTTGGTGCTTTGAGTAGATGGTCATTTCATGAATTTCTTCAAGGATTTCAGGTTTCCTCCACTTTTTTTATGTGTAGCGTATCTGATATTACTCAAAGCTGCACACAAAGATGGCGCGATGAGAAAAATTAAAGGTTGAATGAAAAGCGTAAGCAGTAGTGTTAACTACCTGTGAATGCATCACAGCTTGCCAAGACACGGAGTGCAACACAAAGCAGCATGGTAGGAGCTGAGACATATTGTGATGAGATCGACAGCTGACATTTCTAATGGGTGTATGATGATGCTGCTACACCATTATCTCCATAATGGAATTGCTTATTGTTTCAAATGAATCGGCTTGTGGCGTTATCAGAGGGCACCAATTCAAGTCGCAGTGCCAACTTCGTGCCAAGTACAGCAACAGCTCATTGGATAATCTTGCTGCAGACCAAGGAAATCTGTGTTGATTCTCTTTCTTCTTTTTTCCTTGAAGGAGATATTAGTTTTGTGATTTGGATTTACACCCCCAATCCACTCCGTATAATTTGTGCCTGATAATGCAATCACCGACTATAGCATATAAATGCCGACCTTTTTGATTTCAACACCTCTCTTCGTACATACCAATGTATAAGAAAGTGCATATGCAGTATGTAAGGTATGACGATAAAGGATGTCATTGCAGAAAGATTGAACCATGCAAGTTGGAGCGAGATACAAGATTGCTTGGTGACGCAAAAACGAGCTGATAAACCGATATTACTATGTTTAGTTGCAAAGTATCGGCTGCATGAGCGGAGGAGATGTGTTGGGGGAGTGAGAGGTGACCATGGAGTCGAGAAGTTAAGTCAAAAGATGAAATAGTGTGAGAGTGTATAAAAACAATCCAATCATGATGATCTGTTGCCTCCGCCATTTCCATCGTATCACTCCCTTTCTCCTTTACGAACGCCCTCTCGATCCTTAATACCATACGTACTTCATATCTTCACACAATGACTACCATGTCACCGAATGAAACCACACCACTTATAAAATCTACTTCCATACCCATACTATCGCCACGGGAATCAACAACTTCACACGAGTTGAATTGGCTTTCTCGGAATAGCATACCAGTTGCGGGATTCTATCTGCTGAATTTACTTTGTAAGCTGACATATGTGTCAGCTTTTGGACACCTTGTATGTTTTCATGTCGTACTATCCAATTCCGACCGTCAAGTCCGTTGTGTTGACAAAAGTCATGATATCATAACAGGGACCCAATGAACTAGCAGGATCAGCACTAGGAACCATGTTTGCAACTATCACATCATCCAGTGTTGCACTAGGAACTCTCAATGCACTTGATACACTTTGTGGTCAAGCATGGACTGGATCCAAGGACAAGACGCTGGTTGGGCTTCATTTACAAAAATCAATTGTTGTCCTTTTAGGATGGCATGTGCTTTTGGCACCTGTGTGGCTCAATGCAACCCAGTTATTTGTAGCCATTGGACAGGATCCTGATGTGGCTCTTTTCGCAGGTAAATTACAATCTCCATTCATGTGCTTGATTCATGGAACGCAAAAACTGATAGTGTATGATAGGCATTTATCTACGATATGATTTGTTTGGTGCACCAGCCTACTGTTGCTTGTACGTATTATTATAACTTCACCCAATCGTGTTAATACTGACACCCAGTTGTCTTTGCATATACTAGTGAAGCACTTCGAAAATATCTTCAATCACAAGGCATTATGGGAGGTAGCACAGGGGTTCTAATGTTGACGACGCCTTTGGCGGTGCTATTGACATATACTTTGACATTTATCCTTAATCTCGGATTTGATGGAGTTATGCTGGCGAGCATTATAACAAGCTGGATGGCATTGGTGCTACTGATTGGATATACATATATCATGTGCGAACGGCATCACGAGACAGCTTGTTGGGGTGGTTGGAATAGCGCATGCTTAAATGACTGGAAGCCATACTTAGGATATGCTATCCCTGGTATTGTAAACCTTGCATCGGAATGGTGGTGCTTTGAATTGGTGTCTTTAGGAGCATCATACTTGAGCACAAAACATTTGGCAGCACAATCTATTCTAATGTGTCTAGACCAATTGTGTGCTTCACTTGGATGGGGATTATCAGCAGCTGTATCCACACGCATCAGCAATCGGATTGGAAACATTTGCATGAATAACAACAAAGACGATGATGACAACAGTAGCATTAACAGCATCAAGGCAACATTACATGCAGCATGGATGTTGGCTGTTGCGATGGCAGTGTCACTTGTGCTGGTGATGCTTGTGCCATTACTTGCCACTTTTGGCCAACTTGTTGGGCGTGTGTTCACCAACGATCGCGACATTGTGCGCATTGTAGCTCAAATCATGCCTTTGTTTGGACTATATCTGGCAGTTAAATTTGTTGGACAAGCATGTACAGGAATTATGCGTGGTATGGGGAGACCTGATATTACCACATATATCAACATCAACGCATACTATGTGGTTGGTTTTCCTGTTGCCTATGTGCTCACATTCAAGTCAGGATGGGCACTTGTTGGCTTATGGATTGGCTTGTGTTTGGCCATGTTTATAGCAGCTTGTGCACACTTGACCTACATCTCATCCATCAATTGGCGATGGGTCACACAATCAGCTTACAACCGCATTAAGTGTGAGCAAGACCGATTGGTTCATTCAGATGCACGATGATCGTTCTAATACATGCAAAATTGCTCCTGTTGTGCGCCCCTCCTTCACTCCTTTCCCAATCCACATATCACACTTATCCCCTGAACAAGTCCGACCTTGTTGAATAAAACCTTCCGACGATCATGACAACTGGGACCCCACATGCTGCAAAAGAGGATAAAAAGGTTTTTCCAGAATTCCGTTTACACTCTAGTGCATGTGTATATAAAGAGCCATACTCTTTGTTCACATCTACCATCATAATTCAAATCACTTTAACAAACAACGTGCCGTTTTTTCCATATATATCAGCTTTCTAATAATGGACCAATATTATCATTCGAAGGATAGCAGCAATAGTCGCCAAGAGACTTCACCACTGCTTGGGCCGGATGTCAATAATGTACAACCATATACACGCTGGGAGACTTTTTCATGGCTATTCAGGAAAGGACTTGCCATATCTGGTACATTTATTTTACACCAGCTGTTGGAAGTAACCAATATCGCTGTGATTGGGCACATTGTAAGTATTCTCTTTCTTATGAACGATGAAGATGAAGAAGCGTTATAACCAAAAGATCTATAACTTTAGGGAAAAGAAGAGTTGGCAGCAGCGACTCTCGGGAATATGATTTTAAACTTGGGTGGATATTGCCTAACAGTTGGCAGCACAACAACGCTTGAAAAGCTATGTGGACAAGCTTGGACTGGTGCACGAGATAGAACATTGGTGGGGATATATCTACAACGAGCCTTAGCAATCATGACAGCATCTTTGGCATGTGTTGCTATTGTATTTGCATATAGCAATCCGCTACTAGTGGCCATGGGGCAGGATCCCAAGTTATCAGCTTTAGCAGGTATGTTCAGGAGATTATACATATAAATTATTTAGTGCCTAACAGTATCACTGACTTTGCATTTGTATGATAACATTAGCTGTGTACTTGCAGTACAATTTCTTTGGCATGGCAATATACTCAGCATTTGACGCCTATCGCAAGTTCTTGCTGGCACAAGGAATCGTATATGGCTCAATGTGTATTCTCATTGCAGCAGTACCAGTAAATGCAGCAGTTCAATATACTTTTGTATTTACCCTGAACCTTGGTCTTAAAGGAGCACCACTAGGGATGGCGTTGACATACACAGTGATGTTGATATCGCTTATTATGTATTCACGAGTATGCTGTGCTGCCAAATTACGACAATCATGGGGCGGATGGAGCTGGAAGTGCTTTGAAGATTGGAACGACTACATGCGACAAGCAAGTTTCAATATAATGACTTATTTATGCGAGACAGCTGCAGGTGAAGCAGCAGTGCTAGCTATTGCGTATCACAGCGTGAATGGTGGTAGCACAGCGATCGGAGCACAATCGGTGCTAGCAAGAACATATATGGCAAGTCGTATGCTTGGCAATGGACTTTCATCAGCAGCAGCAACGCGTGTTGGTCATGCACTAGGTCGTGGATCAGCCATTGATGCTCGTGAAACTTGGATTCAAGGTTGCTGGCTCAGTCTATTATCCTCTCAACCACTTACTTTACTGCTCATTTGCACTCGATCGTACTTTGGATATTTCTTTACAAACGATGAGCAAGTGGTGAAACTTGTTGCTCGAACTTTACCCATTCTCGCCTTCTTCATGATATTTCCCACTATCAATGGACATTGCTACGGTACACTCCGAGGGCTCGGAAGACAAGTCATTTCGGCTGTTGCTAGTTTTGTATCCTACTATATCATTGGTGTCCCTATTGGCCTTATCCTTATCTTCTCAGTTCATTTTTCCTTATCATCAGTTGTTAGCATGTGGCTCGGACTTGGTATTGCATCATTTTTGTATGCTGCCATTCAAATGCTCTTTTTGTGCATGGTCGACTGGAAAGCAGAATGCCGTCGAGTTAAACGCCAACTTTTGGAGAACAACAAGGATTAGACCCACCGATATCCCTTACTACATACCCCAATTTTATTTCTTTGCATTGAATCACATTATACAGATTGCCGAAGATTTTACTTGCTGTTATCAGATATGATGATTTTAATTGGGATTGTGCTTATGTTCAAGAATCTTTGACAAGGCGAGCTACAAGATCTCCAGATGAAAGTGAATCTCCTTCGTGGATAGGTACCAATTCGACTCTTCCTGCAACTGGTGCTGTTACAACAGTTTCCATCTTCATTGCGCTTAAGACACAAACAGGATCGCCTGCCTTGAGATGAGCACCTTCCTTGGCACGTACTTCAATAACAACACCTGACATAGGTGCACCAACATCACCAGGATTGGATTCCTTTGCTTTCTCACGAGTAACAGTCTCGACCGCTGCACTACGATCAACGATACCGACAACACGTGCTTCTCCATTGAGTTCGAAATAGACATCACGTTTACCATCACCACTGAGAGAACCAACAGCAAGTAGCTTGATAATAAGTGTTTTGCCTTCTTCGATCTCGATATGGAATTCTTCACCCACTTCAGGTTTAGCCAAAAAGTAACGTGTTGGGATAACTGATAGATCACCATGTTGATTGACCACTTCACGATAATCAGCAAAAACCTTGGGATACAAAGCTGCTGACACTACATCATAATCACGAATGTTGGGACCATACTTTTCGATAAGTTCATCTTTGAGCTTGTGTAGATCCAATGGTGGTAATGTTGCACCAGGACGACCATCGATACGTGGCAAATCGCGAATGATGTTACTACGCAATGGCTCAGGGAAACCACCATAAGGCTGACCAAGGTAACCTTGGAAGAATTCAACAATCGATGTAGGAAATGATAGACTTCTCGCACGCTCAACAACATCTTGGGCTGATAGATTGTTGGTTACCATGAACTGAGCTAGATCACCGACAACTTTGCTAGAAGGTGTCACCTTGATCACGTTTCCACACAGCTGATTCGCTTCTGAATAAGCCTTTTTGATTTGTTTCCATTGGGTACCAAGGCCAAGTTGTGCTGCTTGGAACATGAGATTGGTATATTGACCACCAGGCATCTCATGATCATATACACCAGAGTCAGCCGATTTGACATTAGCTTCAAAACAAGAATATAACAAGCGGCATTGTTCCCAATATGCATTAAGTGCATGGATATCATCAAGACGAATCCCTGTTCCTAGATTGGTTTGTTCAAGTGCAGCGACAAGTGCACCCATAGCAGGTTGAGATGTCATTCCTGACATAGAATCAATAGCAACATCAACGACATCAGCACCTGCAGCTGCAGCTGCCATCATGGATGCTACACCAGTACCAGCTGTATCATGCGTGTGAACATGAATAGGTAAATTGGGGAATTGTTTGCGTAAAGCACTAACAAGTACACGCGCTGCTTCAGGCTTAAGTAAGCCAGCCATGTCTTTGATGCCCAAAATGTGGATGCCTTCATTCACCAATTCTTGTGTAAGTTTCAAATAATAATCGAGCGTATACTTGTCCTTGGCAGGATTCGTTACATCGCCAGAATAACATACTGAAGCTTCGACAACACCACCCGCTTTCTTGACTGCATCAATACCAAGTTTCATATTTTCCACATAGTTGAGCGAATCAAATACTCTGAATATGTCCATGCCAGCTTTCACTGCTTTGTCACAGAATTCGTAAACGACATTGTCTGGATAGGATGTATAACCAACTGCATTAGCACCACGCAATAGCATTTGAAATGGAATATTGGGTACTGCTTCACGCAATTTGATCAATCGATCCCAAGGATCTTCATGTAGGAAGCGCATTGCCACATCAAAAGTAGCTCCTCCCCAACATTCGAGTGAAAACGCGTTAGCAAGTGCATGGGATGTAGCAGCTGCAATTCGCAGTAAGTCTGTATAAGAATAAATATAGCATCATCAGTAAACGCAACACAAACAAACATTATGTGAATAACTTACCCACGGTACGCACACGTGTTGCCAATAAACTTTGATGAGCATCACGCCAAGTAGTATCCATAATAAGTACACCTGGATATTCACGTACAGCTTTGGCAAACGCTTCTGGTCCTTGTTCAACGATAATCTTACGCCACCCATCTTTGAGCTCTGCAGATGTATCACCACCTTTGACACCATTATTACGTACAACAGGTACTTCAATCTCTTGACGAAAGGCAGGATCTCCCATTTGACCTTTAATTTGAGATCCATTGACGACAACATCACCAAGGTAGCCAAGCAAACGTTGTGCACGATTTTGATATTTCACAAGACGGAAAAGATCAGGAGTATCGTCAATAAATGTTGTCCAACAGTGACCATTGATGAATGTGTCATGTGTAAGTAGGCGCTGCAAGAAAGGGATATTGGTCTTGACACCACGAATACGAAATTCAACCAAGGCGCGCACAATCTTGCGACGTGCCACTTCATATGTGGATCCAGAACATGTCACTTTGACAAGTAATGAATCGTAATGTGGAGTAATAATAGCACCTGCATAACCAGCTCCACCATCAAGACGTACACCATTACCACCAGATGATCGATATACTTCAATTTTACCAGTATCAGGTTGGAAGCTTTTTTCAGGATCCTCAGTTGTCACCCGACATTGAATAGCAAATCCACGTTGCCGAATCCTTTGTTGCGTCAAACCAAGCTGTGGTAGTAATGCACCAGCTGCAATTTGTATTTGAGCAGCAACAATATCGATACCAGTAATCTCTTCAGTGATAGTGTGTTCCACTTGAATACGTGGATTGATTTCAATAAAGTAATGTCGATTCTGAGCATCAACCAAGAACTCAGCGGTGCCTGCATTACGATACTTGACAGCTTTGGCAATCTTGAGAGCATCATTCAGGATAGCTTCACGAACACTATTATCCAGATTCTTGGCAGGAGCAATTTCAACGACTTTTTGATGACGACGTTGAACTGAACAATCACGTTCAAAGAGATGCACCACATTTCCTGCACGATCTGCTAGAATTTGAACTTCAATATGACGCGGCTTATCAACAAAGCGTTCAATGAATACAGTTCCATCTCCAAAAGCAGATAATGCCTCTGACTTGGCTCGGCTAAAGGCATCTTCCAAAGAAGCTTCATCACGCACCACACGCATACCACGGCCACCACCACCCATTGCTGCTTTGATAATGATTGGAAATCCATGTTCCTTGATAAATGCTTGAGCTTCCTTGTATTCGCTTACAGGTCCTGGTGTACCGGGAACCACTGGCACCTGGCATTCCATGGCTACAGTATCATAGTAAGTATAAAGTTGACATGTGATGTTTGTTGGTCATGTGATTTATCATACCAATTTGCCTGGCTTTTGTTTTGTCACCCAAACTTTCAATGACTTCGGGTGCAGGGCCGATAAATGTAATACCAGCTGCTTCTACCTTACGAGCAAATTCAGCATTCTCTGAAAGAAAGCCATAACCTGGATGAATCATAGCGACACCACGTTCCTTGGCTATGCGAACAATTTCATCTTGTGCAAGATATGCAGCTACTGGCGTATATTGACCCAGCTTGCCAATTTGATAAGACTCGTCTGCCTATGGCATAAAAAAATATGCACACAGCAATATCATGTTAGTATATCCCTATTATTGATCATTCGCTTTTGTCATTCGCATATATATACCTTGTACCTATGCATCGATAAACGATCCTCATATGAAAAGATGGCAACAGTACGCATTGACAATTCATGAGCTGTACGAAAAACACGAATGGCAATTTCCTTGGGTTCAAAACATACATATGAGTATTGGTTAACATATGAACCATGCTGAGTTGATATCACATCTATTACTTACTCCTCGATTGACAACCATAAGTTTCCTCAGATTGCCCATTACTTCACTGCTACGCCGGATGGTTTCCACCGAATGTTCACGAGCTGGCATATTTGATACTATCACACAATAACAACGAGCGTGTCAATATTGACACATTCAATACGAGTTGAAAAATGCTTGGGAATGACTTACATTGAAGAGAAGGTGTTGAGAAATACAAAAAAGAAAGATGAGATTCGAAGAAAACAAAAATGATGCAGGATCATTTATGTAGTGAACCTTATCGTGTGTCACATGCCCTCTCACTTGTCGGCATTGTTTGGGTGTCTTCATGTTTGACCCGATTCTGTAAGAGGAATTGTACCGCGAAGCTTTTCCTTCATTGTCATCCCGCGTTTTTCCCAACAGTGCGGGAAGAATGTATCGTCATGCCTTTATTAACTTTATGGATGGTATGACTATAATCTTGTCATCACGTCATGATGTGCATTTCCCAACATAATCAACACCCACTGCCAAAACTAAGGAGTGTATATCGCCCATCTGTTTCAGGAAAACTTGCCCATCTATATGCGTACGATAGAAGCGAAGAGAATGTTTGCTCAAAATAGAACACTCCACTTATCTATGATGGAAAGCTAGATCAACTGGCGCGTTTCAAAGCGATAGTATAATGAGGATGATAGTGATGATGATGGCAACAATATACTGTTCACAACAACTTCGTGATTACCCTACGCCCCTAATTTTTTTGATGCCAAACACCGCTATACTAGTATAGAGATTTATGTTTTGCTCATAATCGTACAGTGGATGAGAACACGTATTATGTATGCTTCTTTTGAAGACAATGAGCAAACAGGGATTTTTCCTAAATTGATCATAAGGATTTGCATCAACCTATAAGAACATATGTATGCATCACCCCAAAACAAGCTATACAATAACAACCAAGCACATTGAATAAAGAACATGCAAGTGGATGATCATAGAACTGAAATTTTATTAATCAACAATCACATACTCTTAATTGTTACGCACAATGTGGATTGTATTACACACAATGAACAAGAATCTTTATTAATATATTTTCTTTATCTTCGGCTATAACCCATGCTGGAAAAGGGACGCGTAGTAGTAGTGACGATATCAGCAGCAGCAGTGGTCATCAAATTGGAATGATCAAGTAAAAACATTTCCAGGTCCTGCCATCCACCACCTACACGTACAAGCACTTTGTTTTGAGGAGCTTTGGATCGACGTGATGAGTCTCGATTGGCATAATTCATTAATTTACACGTGTATAACTTCTTGCCACCACCCACCGATGGATTGAGCTCATTTCCAAAATAATAACGTCCACCACCCAATGGTCCTTTTTGGCATTTGACAGTGATGGGACTAGCATTCACAATACGTGCAACTTCCATATCAAGTGGATCACGACGATTGGGTGTATACACTTCATGATGATCATTGTTGTTACGACGTTGATGTAAAACTGCTGGCATGGATTGCTTTTTGCGTAATAGTCGCTTGTTGCCACTATCATCAGGATGCATGAATGAATCATCATCATCAAAATCTTCCTCATCCATTGCATTAATTAATACTTGTGACAAAGGCCGTGGTCGTGGTGGTGGCATTGCCATCATGGATGAACGTGGACGCCTTGGAAGTTGGCTTGGTGATTGTGCACGATGTGGTTGTTGAGGAGTCTTTGGACGTGGAATAAATGATGGTGTCATTGTACGACGCACAGGTGATGCAGCTCGTTTTTCACGATTTGGAATAGGTGGAAGTGCTTGATGATCACGTTGATGACTTGATCCAAGACTACTTTTAGGACGTGGTGGTACTGGTGTCATAGTTTTGCGATTATGCTGTTGTCCAGGTGTTGGGGTCTTTGATCGTGTAACAGGTGTTTTAGGTCGTGTGGGTGTTTTGGGACGAGTTGGTGTTTTGGGACGAGTTGGCGTAGAAATCTTGTTATCTTCTTGATCATCTTGTATACGTCGGTTTCTCATCAATGTGCTCTTTGTAGGTTTCATCCATGATGCTTCTTCTCTTCCAGTAGGTGTTGCTGTACGTGCTGGTACTCTACTTTTGCGTGTACCTAGTGATTTGGATTCTTTTCCAAAAGGTGTTGATGATTTGACTTCTTGACGACTTGGTGTTTTTGTGAGCTTACGACGACGAGAAGGTGCTGTTGTACCATCAAGAGATGAAGAATCGGATGTGCTGGGTCGAATATAATCACGAGAGCTATGATGAGCCATAGAACTTGCTGCACGTGGTGGCGTACGTTGTACTGGACTATACATGGTTTTACGCATATCCGCTGCTAAACTAGGAGTAACACTCCTTACACGTCGATCATCAACATGGTTACGGCTACCCATTCGGGGTAATGTGTTGCTTTTGACATCTTCATGGCTCTTGTGGCGTATACTTTTCCATCCACTACCACCACTGCTACCACCATAGAGCATACGTTCTGTTTCACGTAAATCGCGTATACGCAAATCATCCATGGTTGTTTTGAGAGTAGTCCAACGTTGCATCATTGATGAATGCCTTTTGCTAGTGACATTATCACGTGCAACACGCGATACAATTCCGTTTCCAAGCATACCAAGCATCTTGTCAATGGAAGGTGCATAGTATTTATACTTTGCTTCAAAGTTCTTTTCGATTGACTTGAACTTTTCACCATCAACAGGTAAAGGTGGTGGTGATGAACACGTGTTGTTGGAATGATGAGAACGTGGAAGATTACGCATGATGGTTTTCGATAAGCGTTCAAACGCGTTTCCATGCTGTTGTTGTGGATGTGCTGCAATGTGCCATTCACGAACTTGTTGGATAATCCCGTAACATTGTGTCACTGTTTTTTCTAATCCATCAATCATTACATCCACTTGATCAGCCACTTGTCGAAACACGGTCAACCACCGATCTTCTTTAAGTTCCTCTTTTAGATCATCAATCTCTAGACGTAAAGCTTCCCATCGTTTTTGTACTATGTTGTGTTTGCGAGTTAATACACCTGAAGGATCATCGGGTGGTGTGTTCGATGTCATGGATGCGTAAATCTTTTGTACAGCATGAAACAGTGGTTCAACTCGATTATCAATATCAACGAGAATCTGATCATCACGAGGAGCTGATATTGCTGCTGTTGGATCTGGCATACCGCTAGCATTGGTAATGACGGTAGTAGTTCCAGTAGCTGTTGAAGCGATTGATGGTGAAAATAAACCACTGCTGGTAGTACTGAGAGGGGAACTCATTGCTTCACTGCTGCATACAGAGGATGCACCTGAAGAGGAAACTGCAGCAGTAGCATGGCGTTTTTCCTGAAACTGGAACATCATAATTGATAGGTCATCAATCTGTTGTAACACATGCTCCATAAGGGTAGTGAGCTCCCTTTTCTCATTGATGTTTTCTAGTTGTCGTATCACCGATGTCAGGAAATGCTGCAATCCAGACCACTCCGATTGGATTTTGGTCAATGACATTCTTGTTTTCATCTTTTGTTCTTGTAGTTGCATAGGATTCATTCCCATATCATCGTCGTCGTCATCCAGCTTGTCGAGTACAACATGACTGATCTCATCGAGAATTGATACAAGTGGCTCCATTCGACCGAAAGAAAATTCCAATATAGATTGGGTATCATGCATGCTCTGTGGATTCTCTTCCTTGACATTCATTTCAAGTGTGAAAACTGCCATTTGTGCTGTTTGTAACCAACTGGTCATTTTGGTTGCTATGGCATCGAAGCGATCGACGATTTGTTCAAGAGAAAGCGAGTCATGCAAGTTTAAGATATCATTGATCTCTTTATCTGGTAACTGAATGGCAGCAAGTTGATCAAACACGGAATCTTCCGGTTGTATGGAAACTGATTGCTTGACCGACACTGGCGGAAGTAATGGATTTGCTGCAGTAACAACGGTCATTGTATATATGCTGGAAATAAATCATAAGTCAACCCAGTTACTGTTGTCTGTAAAATCATTCACAACACTCACAAATCTTATGCTGAAAGGGATATACGGGGTGGTTTGGTTATGCAACGTTGATTGTTGTAATTGCGAAATGAGAATGAATATTATCCACAAAGATGCCAATGCCGGGTATGAAGAAATATGAAGAGATAGTGGGGGTATATGAAAAACGGGAAATATGCTTAAAATGACAAGAGGGAATAGGCGGCACTACTGCCAAAGTCAATAGAGAGGCATGGAAAAAGTAAAAGAAAAAAAAAGAGAGAAAAAGGAAGAGCAACAGAGTAAGCTCTTGCCTTTTTTTGGGCGCGTGGTGTTTCTCCCAGGTGCAAAAGGCGGGGCAGTCAAATCATGTGCTCTGGTTGCCTTGCAACACTACACGAAATGAGTTCTCTTACTATCTCTCTTGCTCTCCGCCTAAAGAAACGCCATCCTACTTTTTACCTAACAAACATCATTTTTACTACATCACTTCTTATTATCATTACCCCTGGAGTACTTTATAATCTATTGGTTGCAAACGTGCTTTCGCCTAGTACCGCCTTTCCTCCTTCAATCATATGTGGCTGCCCCTTTTTTCTCTTTTGTCACTTTGACCAATGAGCATCCATTTCGGTGTACAGGAGCATTTTGGTGACACGAGGCCGGAACAGCTTCCCGTTTGGCGCCCTGTTAAAGTGAGGAATAAGGGACACCATCATTGATGAACAAAAGCGTAATGGCGGACACTCGATAAAGATCACTACCCGGTTTTACTCCTTTTTGTCTTTAGCTGCGACTCTAGGTGGTATATACACAAATGTCTAAAATGCGTGCAGCGCATTGCAGCTACTGTTAGAAGAAAGCACCCTCCTCACTTACAACATCGTTCCACCAATATATTATCGGCTCATTTGATTTTAGTTTTCGGTCTACGACTGCATACAAAAAAAAATATCAGAAATTTAGTATGATCCAGACTATTTAAAAGAATCCATATATAAGAATGCTGATAACAATCATAGGAAATGGTATCACGCCCATTTCAAATAATGGTTGCAAACCATTATTTCCCTTCTTGGAACATTGAATTTTGTGAAACGCGACAAGTATACTGTACGTGCATGCTGATGCATCGACAGGAGTAAAGTAACGTTGTTGATCAAGTATAGAGCTACACAATCGATAATGATGAAGCTTTGCACTACTGATCATAGCTGCATATGAGTACTACATCATATGATGTGAACTATGAATGTGGCGAGAGAGGACGATGCTATCCAACTGCATACACATGGGAAACTCAGCTGAATGAGCAAATGTGCTTTTGTGCCGAATCTCATACATACCCCTTAAGAAACAATCACTGTCATATCATTCTCAACTTTCGAACAATCAACAATGATACAATGACCATGTCGACAATGCCAGTCAAACTAGCGATATTGAACTTGCTTTCATTCTCCGTGGTAAACAATTGCATATTTGACACCAAATTCACCTGGAATTACATGCTATGGATCAACGCCACTGCTATCGAATATGATCCACGCTAGCTCCGCCATTGACCAGCCCGTAAAGAAGTGTGCTTCAATTTCATTAAAAAGCAACTTGTGATCTTTTCCTGTATTATAGACTCCAAGTTTTGAAACACTTTAAGTAAAGGACGGCAAACACAAAGCTAATGATTATCAACACAAAGACATTTATTGTAAAGTGATGATGAATACTTTCAATCATACATAGAAATGATCCACCTTTAGTCATACAACCAGAGATGCCGCGATGAATATAATAGTTCTTTACCATGCACAAGTTGAAGAAGATTCAATTGTTGATTCTTTCTTCGTCACAGTACAATGCACACTCCATTCACTTGTTGTTGGCTGCAGTTCGAAATATGATACCTAAACCATCAAATGTAAATCTAAATCGTATCATAAAACTGGGCCAAAGAAAATAAATAGTGCTGCAGCAAATCTCTATAAAAGTGTAAATACACGTTTGAAAACAAAAACAGGATTGAAATTGGCCCTCTTACATTATGAGAGTTCATCTGGGAACCTTACAACTGCATAAAGCATCCGCTAATAAGAAGAATTGATGTAGCAAGATTGTTTCATATTTATTCAAACTGGAGATCAACTATGGTCCAATAATGTGAGATTCGATCACAATCAAAGATTTCCATCACATAATTCTGCATGTATTGATAAAATCACAGGATGTGGACTCGATCTAATCAACAAAGGGACATTACGAGCTAGCAATATCTATGGATACACTATGTAGAAAAATAGATGGTGGCGGATTATCAAACATTGACGAATGACGTCGGCTGGGAGCAGGCAAGTTTGAATTTGTTTTCAGAAGCACTGCACCCACTTTATCTTTAAGCCTACTATATACAACCCATCGACATGTTGGCTAGAGCATTTGCACGATCTGCGAGACTCACACGTCCTACCATGATGCGCCGTGGTGGTGGTGGTGCTCCCGAGGTCAATGAGCCTGGAGGTTACCTCTTCAACGAAAAGGTATTCAGTGTTCAACATTAACACAATGCATCAACCACTCACCTATTGATTATCACCTAGACCCGTGTCAAGGAGGAATGGGAAAGCATTTACAACTGGGGTATGGGCGGTGGTTTCTTCCTCATTGCTGTTGCTTTGTATTACAAGCCTGATACCAGGTATGATAGGATGATCATGTTCAAACTTTCTTTTTTAACACTGCTTCTAGCGTCGTCTCCTGGGCTACCAAGGAAGCTGAAAAGTCTTTGAAGGAAAAGGGTGTCAAGCTTGACTATGAAAAGACTGCTTAAACCACCTAGATACATTCACAACTACACACAACATCCCGCAACATCCCCATCAAATAAACGACATTCGCGTTTTGTAGAAAGACTTTGGGAATTTGTAATTACTTGGATATGCACAAGAGCTTTTATGAATTATTGAGTGATTAAATGGTATAAACAATATGGGGTAATGTCAATTGGGAACAATGGATGATGATTAAAGGTCTTGATGGCGATGGCGTGGGCGAGTGGGACTGCGTAACGCTGAGCTGATCTCAACACCAGAAGAAACAGTTCGTAAGCTTGCTTGCTTGACAGCTTTGTTACGCTCCAAGAGATATTCGTTATATGTACGCCACAGTTTCCGGGGAAACAAGATCACTGTACGACCCCATTTTAATGCACAGATGATGATCCATACGAGCAAGGCACACACTACACATCACTCTTATTAGAACCAAGCTGATATACTAGGATCCCGAAATTATAGACTTACATGTTAACAGATAGGAAAGTAATGCATAACCAGTATCAAGCCATGGATTCTTGGCGCGATTCGCTAATATTGATTCGATATCCACTTCAAGTTTTTTAAGCTAATAAAGAAACCGTACATCAGTGCCAGATAGGTCATTTTTTGTTTCCTTTGCTTACCGCTGAGTAATGGGCATCCGGCATATCCTTGATATAACAAGCCATTTTTTGTCGAGTGTCACTGATATCAATTTGAATGTCGCGGATAAGCTCTTCTGTTTCACACAAAGCTCGTTTAAATTCAACCATTTCATTCTCCAAAGCACACACGCCAAGTTGCACTTCTTCTTGCCGATAATCGAAAGGATTGACAGAGCGATATGGCAAATGGGTATCAAGTCCAAGGGATGGTACATGTCTGAGAGAGGATGAAAAACTAAGTTGTCTTGATGATCTTGACAAGGTGGCTGGAGGAGCAGTGTTGGTACTGGATGCTCCTAGCGAACTGGAAGAGGATGATGCTGATGATGGAGAATTTGTAAAGAATACACCCTTTCTCTTGGAACGTGTTTGTTCATTTTCCAATGCTTGTGATTTGGCCACTTCTTTGATACTGTGAATGCTTTTCGTAGATGTCTGTCGGCTATTGAGTGGACTTTGCCATGTAGAAGCATCTACACTATTGCGTTCAGAATCATCCACAGCCAGTGCTTCGATCGTTTTGCGATTTTCATCCATGAATTCCTAAACAAGAATAAGTTATCATCTTATTTCATTAAAAAGATCCACCTCACCTACCTTTGAAACCTGGGTCAAGCCTTTTAATTCTTCAATACGAATATCCAGATTCTTGATTAGCATATGAAGATCTTCTTGTGAATTCCTAGGTAGAATCGTCAAGTTTACCGAATAATCCATCAGATCGCCCAATGTATACTTACTCGTCTTCACTTGAATCATCGGAATCTTCCATCATTGTAACATGTAGATCAAGTAGATATCCTGGTTTAAAAAAAAGGAACTCTATGTGAGCTAAATCATCACGAACTGTATCACTCGTTTTACCATTTCTCAACGACCGGCCATCAGTAAGATGAATAAGCTTGACGAAATCAGTATTATCCGACTTTCTTGCATGTACAATGGCTATAAGCTACAGGTTAAACACGCATTCATATCTCTATTACCAGCGAGCTTACCTATTTTCCTTGTGAGCACTGACCCTGTGTCACTTTGTGTGTCGCCAACAAGTTTATCGTAAACGAATGGAATACCACCAACAAGTTGTGAAGCGTCGATCATATCCTCATCATCGTCATCGTCGTCATCATCTTCTTCTTCTTTGTCAGGTGAACGAACATAGCGTACTCGTTTTTCCACTATTTCCATATTTCCATGTTTCTCGTATTCCTTGAGCAACCCATGCACTTCATCGGGAAGAGAGTCATAGTCGAACATCAATGTCTTGATCGTTTCTTTAGGTTCAACAGGTTCAGGCGATCCTCCACGACTGGCAACACCCTCCGAAGGAGTTGAAGTGATACCGCTATAATCACTGATACTGGCACGGTTACTCTTGATACCATCCTCACTTCCTGATGGATAAAACCGACACGAGTCGACATCACTTGTATCATGCTTGGTCAAATCATCATCTCGTGGTGGTGCATAAAGATCAAATGATGATCGAATATCCTGCATCGGAGAAAACTAGCATATCATGTGTCAATATATATTAAAACAAGTTTGTTATATATGTCAACTTACATCCGGTGATTGGGAGGGTGATGATTGCAGGTCCTTGTCAAAGCGTACCATGGGTTGCTGCTTTTTCTCGACTGGCCAATGCTCAGCTGCTGCTGGTGATGATGGATGGTTTCTGCTCGTGACAACAAGTGGATCTGCACTTGATCTTCGCCGTCGTCTTGTTGCACGTGCATCTTGATCATTGTGATTGTGATTATTACATGCTGTAGAAGAATGCATACTGTCAAATGAATGTCGTCGTCGTGGAAGTGAAAAGGGTTTGCCAAGAGAATATTTGTGTTTGCTGGTAGTGGAACCAGTACTTGAATCAATGGATGAAGTTCTTATACTGCTAGGAATTAAACGACCTTTCATAATCGATGTTGGATGAAGTGAGATGCGTTTACGGCTATCGGATGATGCATGAGAATCAGGGTCCATATTATTGGTTGTTGATCCACGACCTTCACTGTTGCCAATACTCGGGGTACTGCTTTCCGTTTGTGAAATAGTCATGAGATGCCGAATGTCATGGCTACCAGCACTACTATGACTTCCATCACGTAACATGCAAGAACCCGTATCGATAGAAGAGGATGGTGATGATGCTTCTGCTGATATCGAACTTTGCAAATCGACAATGGATGTGTCTTTCGCCTTGCCTTTTCTATCTCGTTTGACAAGTTGCTTGTACCATGATCGTCGTCGTTCATTTTTATTCGGATCAAATGATTTCGTTGCTCGTGTGTTGACAAGGTGTTGAGTTGAAGGAGGCGGTGTACTGAGAGATGATCGTGTAACAATGGGAATGGTGTTTGTATCAACATTATGATTCGTTGTCAAATTTTCAGTGCTCGCTGATGTGCCTGGATCTATACGTAATCTGCTTGGTTTTACACTATGTCGAGTATCATCGAAATAAAAGTCGCCTGAAGGTCGAGCCATGGATCTGCTCCGAGTATGATGTTTGGTACGCTGAGTTGGTTCCTCTAACATCCATGTCAATGAAATTCAACATGTGTATGTCGCTATGTAACATACCTGATCGCTGTCGCTGATGAGTACGATTACTAGGATATTTGTTTGCAAGA
This sequence comes from Lichtheimia hyalospora FSU 10163, assembly GCA_025094155.1. Classification (NCBI taxonomy): domain Eukaryota; kingdom Fungi; phylum Mucoromycota; class Mucoromycetes; order Mucorales; family Lichtheimiaceae; genus Lichtheimia; species Lichtheimia hyalospora. The sequence continues at coordinate 196,869 of PTRB01000007.1, forward strand.
CTAGTATCCGGTATATGGGCAGCCATTTGTGTGAGTTTCACAATGTCTTCATATGATACAGCACCCAACATATCTCTGGCTGAAATGGGATAATGTCAGCATCTTCCATAGCAACCATTTGTATTCAATCATACCCGTTTGAGAATCAGTAACATTGGAAGTTGTGGTATGCCGTTGATTCTCCAATTGCTTATGCTTTCTGGTACCAGTATTCTCATTGTTGCCGCTGCCTTTCGTGTGGATAGTATCCTCATTCGTTGTAGTATGCTGAATCTTTTTACGTTCCGTAGAATAAGAAGCTGAAGGTGCATATTCAAGCCATCCTCGAGGAGACTCTACTTGAAAGGCTTTGGACGTAGTCTTGTTATCATTGTCGGTTTCCGAAGCAGTGTCGGCATCGTAAGCAATGAGTGCTTCTTTGGTAGCTGCTACTGGTGATAGCGTGGGTGATTGTAATGGGGAGTGTTTAGGCGAGCGATATTGTTGTGGACGTTGTGAAGTATGTCTCCAATGCTCCAGTTCGTTAATGTAGCGATGTGGCTGCATGGAATGGCATAAATTCAAAGAAAGAGAAGATAAAACCAACGCTTGGTCGGCAAGTAAGCTCCCATTTCTGGAAATTCACCTTGAAGCACTGGTTTTGACCCACGTGACCCACTTTTATAACATCGTGATTCAGCTGTTGCCACTTTAGACCTTTGACTACAGATGTGCACCTTTGAGTGTCGTTGGAATTCCTGAATATAGCAATTATGCCTTTGAAATCTTTAAATCTACGGTATACCCTTGGATGCCTTTGTATGCAAACATCACATCTTCTAATGTCTTTGAATACAACATAACATGTATCTATATTATGTTTCAAGATCTTTGAATGCAGTAGCTGTTCCATTGAATGTCTTTGACTTTTAAGTGTCTCTGAGAACATTCACAGGCGGTCTTTGAAGTATTATGCCTTTATCCTCTGAACATGTGGTGCTAGTAGTAGACAAACCATATTATCGCATTAGTTACTCGTTGCCTTTTTATAGACCATAAACATATAATGTAGGATATGAACGAATAAAAGAACCATCCATAAAGTTTCATTATTATTAGCAACACGTTTCCTGAAGCGCAAACAATTTCTGATTGGTTGACATATGAAATGCAGGAAACGAAGACTTTGTGTAACGCTTACGAATGCTAAAGCTGACCCAGCATATTCAGCAACACGTCGTTCTATCATCATGGAATTACTATAATGCGTGTGCATCATCCACACATGAGCATTAGTTTAATATGATGTTTGTTTTACAATGAAAGAACCATGATAACCCCTCACGCTTAGGGCAACGAGTGAAAGGGGGTGATTTAAAGGTATATTCATTGACACATACACGCACACTGTATGTTGAAAGAGTATCCTCCCTTGACCCTTGATGTGAGTTGAGTGAACAAAGGATACATGTTATCAAACGAAAAAGGGATTAGTCACTGTCACAGTGGGATAAAGGGTCTCCACCAATGTGCTTTGTATAGTAGCTTCTTTTCACACAGTCTAAATCGACCGACACGCTTTTATTACCTCTTTCACTCAACTACTAGTTCTGAAACTGTTCCCATGACAACTTCTACCAATATGCACCTCGGCTATGAATGGTAAACTATTCTAGCTTAATATTTTATCGGTTTGACTGATGACACTTTGTCATTGGCTTTAGGATGCGCCCAACTCTTGCAAACGACAATCGATCGGATGTGTTGAACTCTGACAGTGCATACTACTTTACAACTTCCTCGAACCTTGGCGAACAGGCTACCAACCGACTCGATTCCTTGTCATCCACGACTACATCTCACCATCCTCAGTTCAACGTGAACCACGGGCAGCAACAACAGCAGCAACAGCTTTCAGGTCCTGGCGTAGACCCCCGTTATAAATACGCCAACGACTTGATGTTGGGCATGTATCAATCGGGTGGAGCTCCTGCTAAGCTTCAAGAACAGCAACATGCTACAAGAGACTCGCCGTTTGCTGGTACGTTGGGTGAGCAAGAAGGAAAGGTAAATTATCATATAAGTGGTTTCTTTCATGATGGTTGATCGTTACGTAATTATTAGATGTTGGCTGGCTCTACTCATTCGAATGATATGCAATTTATTCAAGGTCAAGACCAACTCCATGGTGCAATGTATGCAAGGAATGCAAATGATGGCATCATGCATCAGTATAAAAAAGGTATGTTTTATATCAGAAAGGATACATTAAAATATAAAAGAGCTCATGTGTTTCCTGTTTAGATGATGGTCAATTTAACGAGAGATCCATTAAGGAACAAGAACATGGTAAGTACCAACTCAATCTGATAACCTGTATTCTCATTGATTCACGTGATTAGATTTTGGTCAAGCTGGTGGTTGGGTACAAGCTAATGATGCTGTGAATCATGGTGATCAAGAGGATGTTCCTGCTTGGGGTTCCATCAATAAGGATGCTGTGGGAACATTTGACAGCAACGGTGTATTTCGACCTGATGGTGCTGGTGCTGTTCCTCCTTCAAGTATCGAATCAAGACAAGGAGGAGGGGACATTGGTTTTATCAAGGAGAACAATCGGCCCCAGGATATTCGCTATCACGAGATGGCTACTGGAGGTGATCAACTTAACTTTGGTGCTCCTCGTCCTCCTTCCCATTCAACGGGAATGGATCTTGCTTTGAAAATGGACAACAGCAACAATTCAATGAGTGGCATGTCATCCATGTTGGAGAATACCTATAAATGGTTGTATCGTGATCCTCAAGGAAATATTCAAGGACCCTTTGGTTGTGAAGAAATGCAAGATTGGTTCAAGGCTGGTTTCTTTGCTCCTACTTTGATGATTCGACGTGAAGATCAACCCCAATTTGAGCCATTGATTGACCTTGTCAGGAAAACGGGTGATGATAAGGAACCATTTCGAACTGCCAATCGATTGTCATCATCATCATCAGCTTTGCATTCAGCAGCAACAATGGGAATGCCTACTCCTCATTCGGCAATGTTATCCTCATTTCATCCTCCTACTGGTGGAGTTTCTTCAACTGGATTGGGTGGATCAGTAGAGTTTGATGCAGTGGCTGGTAGAGGACATTATCCTGGCAACATCCTTGGCAAGCAACCATCTGATACACATGGTGGTCCATTGCAAATGCCAATGCCTGGGTTTGGTAATGGGTCTTATCCAAATTCGCTTGGTGTTTCTTCAAGCCTGTTGCAGCAATCCATGGCTCGTGGAATGGATCCCGGTCGTAACAATATTCCGGATCCAGCATTTGTTGTCAATCGTGGCTCATCTTTGGCTAATACAGAACAACCACGAGGTCCTTCATGGCTGAATAATGAGCCTTTTGCAGGTGGCATTGATTCCTCCAACATGGGTCCATCACCATATCATCCACCTCCTCCTCAATATGCTATGAATCCACATCTCGCTTCTCAAATGGGTGGTTCTCCTGGATTCTTGGAATATCAACGTGCAATGAATGAATATCAGCAACAACAACAGCATATGCGTATGTTACAGCAGCAGAATCAGGAGAAATATTTACGATATCAGCAACAATATCAGCCATCTGTAGATCAGAGACAACCATTACAACCGTTACCAGGACAACAACAACTGCAGCAACCATATGAAAATCATCCTCCATATCCGCCATTTACTCAAACAAACACACCCCCAGCATCCACAGAAGAAAAAGCAGAGCCAGTTACTACACCATCACCATCGCCACCACCACCACCACCTAAACAACAAGATGAAATTGTAGAGCCTGAACCAGAGCCTGAACCAAAAACTATACCCCATGAATCACCTATATCTGAGACAGTAAAGGATAAGGCAACAACTCAAGAATATGATACGAATTCAAAAGACAACCATGCAACAGTGGAGGATACAATCACCAAACCATTATCTGATATGCAGTTAAACAAAGTTGATCACGATAAGGACGAGTCAGTAAAGAAGGAAACAAGACCCACCACACCCACAACCACAGCTGCACCTGCACCTGCACCTGCACCTGCACCTGCCTTATCAGAACCCAACAATGCACCCACTGCGAATAAACCTGTTTCTTTGCGAGATATCCAAGCTGAAGAGCTGGATAAGCAACAAGCAATCAAGGCACAACAAGAGAAGGAAGCAACTGCAGCTTTGCAACGACAAGTACAAGATGCTAGAGCACAAGAAAGTCAACAAAAACAAGATGGATGGATGGATGATATTGAAACAGCAAAAGTGGGACCCAAGGCTGCACCATGGGAATTACCAGCAGCACCTAAAAAGACGCTTCGTCAAATCCAACAAGAGGAAGAAGAAGCTGCATCCAAGATGAAAGCGAAAAAAGCTGCTGCTGGTGCATCATCATCATCATCATCATCATCGTCAAACAATGCTGGGATGGTATCAGCTATCAAAGGATATGCTAATGCTACAGAAGGATCTACACCAAAGGTAAATGGGGAAAAAGATGGAAATAGATTACATAATGCTAATGTGAGAAAATAGGGTACTACTACCAGCCATCGACCTGTATCGAAAACAACAACATCATCATCCATTGATCGTCGGCCACTACAACAATCACGTACACAAGTGAAGCAGGTCTCTCCAAGCAAATCCACCATCCAAGGCGATAGCAAACCTCCCAGTGAAGAATTCATGCGTTGGTGTCGTCAATCATTGCGTGGATTGAATCGAGGAGTGAATGGTAAATACATTTATTATGAAATCAAAGGGATGACACTAATGCATGATATATAGTGGATGAGATTGTACAAATGCTATTATCATTTCCATTGGATGCCAGTTCTGGAGAGATTATTCAAGATATCATTTATGCCAATTCAACATCAATGGATGGAAGACGATTTGCCAATGAATTTATTAAGAGTAGAAAGGAGGATATTGCAGGCAAGTTTAACGTGACCATCCCGGTGACAAATAATACAGCCTTGGATGATGGTTTCAAGTTAGTGACCAAGAAGGGTAAAAAGAAGACACAGACTTGAGAATAAAGTTATTGGGGTTTCCCTGCCTTTTCTCATCACACCTGCTGCAATAGGAGCATATTGTGTGTCTCACTCCCTGTTTTATTCTTTCACCCTACCCATACTTCTCACTCCGCGAACTCGCACCTGCTACTACACTTTTCTTCACTCTATCACGTCTTAATGCCGTCTTCAATGAACTTTAACATTTTCAAACCAAAGCAAAAGACTCCTCATGATTTAGTCAAACTAACAAAAGATGCTATTGCTCGGCTGGATGGTTCGGATCGACGCAAGGTAAAACATTGACACATTAGCTTCTTTCTGTCCGACAATGAAAGGATGCACTCCTACTGTGCGAAACAATACTCATAGTTGTTCCTTTCTATGCATGTACCTAGGCCAACGAAGAAATTTCCAAGCATCTTGTATCCATGAAAACGATCCTTTATGGCAAGTACCTTACAAGCTATCTATCTATTGCAATACTAACATAGCATGACTTTAGACAACGACCCTAGTCCAGATCAAGTGGCACAGTTGGCTCAAGAGATTTACAACAATGATTTACTTCAAGCTCTTGTACTTAATATCAGCAAACTCGACTTTGAAGTATGTTAAAAAGGGAGAGGATGAAGGGATGGGTAACTCATTGTCCACTCATGTAGGCAAAGAAAGATGTGGCACAAATCTTCAACAACTTGCTACGAAGGCAAATTGGTTCTCGATTGCCAACGGTCGAATATTTGTGTACAAGAGAAGAATTACTGTTTACCTTGTTGCGTGGTTACGATCATCCTGAAGTGGCATTGAATTGCGGATTGATTCTACGCGAATGTCTCAGGAACGAAGCACTTGCCAAGATCATTCTTTATTCTCCCAACTTTTATTTGTTCTTTGATTATGTCGAGATGAGCACCTTTGATATCGCATCAGATGCATTTGCTTCTTTCAAGGAAATTCTCACCAAACACAAGCAAATGGTTGCCGAGTACCTGGATGCCAATTATGACGAGGTAAACAACAATGAAAGAGAGCAATGGCAATCAAAGTAGTGAACATGGTTTCTTTTTAGTTTTTCGATCATTATAAGCGACTCTTGACTTCATCCAACTATGTCACAAAACGCCAATCTCTCAAGGTAAAGAATGAAAGTGTGTACTCGAGTCATTCATTTACTGAAATTAATTGTTCCAGTTGCTGGGCGAGATTCTCCTGGATCGATCCAACTTTAACGTCATGACTCGATATATCAGCAATGCAGAAAATCTCAAGCTCATGATGAATTTGTTGAGAGATCGTAGTCGGAATATTCAATTTGAAGCTTTCCATGTGTTCAAGGTAAGGTGCATGAATGTATGATACATACGTCATGTATATTAATCCACATGGGATAGGTGTTTGTTGCCAACCCCAACAAGAATAAGCCTATCCTGGATATCCTTCTCAAGAACCAAGAAAAGTTGGTCGTGTTCCTGAACAATTTCCACAATGATAGACAAGGTAAATGAAACCAAAGATCATGGTGACCCTCCCTTGCTCACTTCTTGTTTTGTAGATGATGAACAATTCAATGATGAGAAAGCTTTCCTTATCAAACAAATCCAAGATCTGAGACCTGTGCATGAATAAACGATATCCAAACCAATATGTATACAGTCAACCATGTTGTTTCCTTGTAACTGTTGTCTATGCTAGTACTAATATCTACAGGGTCTAATGGACCATTATGAATAATGTTTCCTTGGATACACCGTACGAGACATTTGTGAAGTAACAGTTCGCGTTGCTTGTGCTCGTTCCCTTTGTTTTAGCTCTTCCTCAGATAATTCCTCGATCTATAATATTTATATAAATCATGATTGCCTTTTCCAATACCATTCTCCTTTTACCTTTAATGAGTCACGATTAAACTTGTATGGAATTGAGCCAAGCATGCCATCAAATCTAAATGAATCGAGTCATTAATACCTAGTATCATGGTACATTTGAATATTGCTTACCTATTCTTTTTAATATCAAGCGAGCTTGTTGCACGTTGGATAATGATCACATTGTCAGCTTCCTGGGTGACTTTGGCACTGCCAAAGACAGAATTGATATCCAATTGTTCACCAGAATCCTTACGAGGATGGACCACCAGAGTTATATGTACATCTTGTTCCGTGGCAAAGCGTCGTAGTTCAGCAATGGCATCATCTTGAAGTTCCCATCGATCCTGGTGTGACCGACCTTGTTGTGACAGCATGAATTGCAAGTTATCCAGAATAATATGGCGAACATCATAGGCATAAACTGCATGTCGACAAGCATCTAATACATCACGCACTGCTGTGCTGCTAAAGAACTTTAAAAAGTATAGTGGAAGCTATGAAAGAAGATGAATAAAGATGGGCTCTTTTGTTGTTGGTTATCTCATGCTTACTTGTTGAAATTCAGCTGCCCATTGATCAAATTCTTCTGGTGCTTGACTGATATCCTTTCCTGCATATTGATATAGCATCTTTTTGGCCAAACGTCGATTGACAATTTCAAATGAACCCCAAAGTGTAGGTACGCCACTCTTGCAATAATCAAGGCTGATCTGACTAATGATGGTAGTTTTACCAGCACCCGTAGAACCAGTAAGGACGGTAAGTTCACCAGGACGATGCCCTTTAAGAATCGTATTGAGCGATGGTAAATCCGTAGATTGAACGCCTTGCGTTTGTTCTGGATATAAGACTTCTTTTTGGACCAGATCACGTAAATCAGTGAAATCCATAATCTCGTCGTGCTTGATAGATTGAGCTGATTGTAACATGTCGGATAAATTATCTCCCTGAATAAGTGCATCATGGGGCAGTGCTTGGTTGTTGACCAGCAAACAACGTGCATCTCCTAGCTTGGAAGCGAATCTTTCAGCTGCCATTTGACCTTCCATATCCTTATCCATCCACACATAAATCTTTGAGAATCGTTCCAATAAAGGTAATACTGATTCATGCAATTGGTAATAATCGCTTGTTGGTAATGATACACTCGGTACACCCGTTGCTTGATAAGCAGCCATAGCATCCACCTCACGTCGTGTAAGAATAATTTTATCGGCATCCGATGGAATGGTGTGATATCCAAATAAACCAGTCGCATGATGAGTAGCCGTAGGAGGATCATAAGTGATCAATGCATCATTGTCAAATCCACATGCTTTGATGCGCATTGTTTCCACTTGAAATGCATCATTCTCTTGACCATAAACAAGTACTGTTTGTGGAAATGTTAAACATGTTGTGTCTTTGTATTCGCCAAGGCCGACTTGGTACATTCGCATCACATCAGGTTGTAATTGATATCGTTCAGCTACTGTTGTCAATGCTGTATCTGAAAGTTGTGAAGGATATGCAGCAATCGTTTCTATGCCATGTTCAAAGGAAGGCTGACTCTTGGAGAATAAATCGGATGATCCATGGATGCTGTAGTTATGGTGTGCGAGCTTCTTGCGTAATGTCTTTGTAAATTGCTGCCAGCTTCCACTTGAATGACACGTCTTGCAATTATACGTTCCAGTTTCGATATTCACTGACGCTGCAAAACTTGATTTGCGAACATAAAGACAATGAGGGCAATTCGTCAAGATCGTATTGGGTTTCCCACCAGGCACAGGTCGTTGTTGGTGTCCGTATAAGAACTTCATAATATCTTGCTTGGATCGTCCCTTAATGGCAGGTTCAATCACCGTGGTTGAAGTGGACGATGTTGTGCGAGTGGCAATGCGACTTGGATAAGCATGACGGAAAGAAGCAGTGGTGAATCGACTTGGACAAGGCGTGATCCAGTGAAATCGAGTGCGTATTGTAGCCCTGAACATTGAAGGCAAAGGATCCAGAAAGTAAAGCAAGCTTCAGGACTGCGCACACGCTGTCAAAACCGCGTTTTATTTCTTATTTGGGTGGTCTTTCTTTCTTCTCTTCTTCTCCCCATAAACAACTCTTCTGATGGAAACGGATGGAGACATTTGCTGTAACGTTATACACTGCCGAAAACCTCTTTCACAAGAAACCCGGGTAATGATATCACTACCAAAAATGATCATGTCAGATGCTGACTTGCTGTGCATAGGCTTGTGTCACCTCTTGTTCACGTAAGTGTACAAACAATTCCATTTTTTATGATCCCACTCATCATCTTTGTAGACATTTTTTGCATGGATTGTGCAAACCATCACTTTTCAAAAGCACTCGTATGTCCAGCATGTGAAACTAGTCTTACTCAAAGGTAGAGTGATAGAGTGATTATGCCATATTACTCGTATTTCTTTCTAATAAAGGTGACAACTCTCTCATAGTGATGACATTGTCTTGACCGAGCTTAATCCAACCGAGCAGTATAAATCGGTAATACTTGCCAACAAAAACACTATTGTTCCAACATTCATACGGATACCTATTTAGTCAGTGCTGGCAGGATTGCGTCCCGATGTCATCATGGATATAGCAAGTCGAGCTATTGCTTTCTATCATTATCAGACTACACAAGAGATATGCTATCGATCTATGGTTCATCAGAGTTTGGAGACCAAATGCAATACTTTTCAAGAGAGATTAAGGAATGTATCAAGTGAAGCCCATCGTGCTCTTCAAGGTATTTATTCAATCAACAATCAATCATGCAATCACTGTGTTCACTCGTTTCCATATATGGACAGTCGAAAAAGAGAATACACAAGGTATGTATGGTTCATATTATTAATGATATATCTTTGACTACTGATACAATGATTTGGACTAGCTGCTAGACGAGAGCAAGAACAAGAAAAACGCCGTGCACATGATCTTCAAATGCAACTTCAAGAAAAGATGAGACAGTTTCAAAAGCTACAGGTATGATGGAATATAATAAAGCTGCTTGTTTATGTATTGATCGTGGAGATTAGACATTGTATGAGAAGCTTAAACGGAAAATGCTCACATCAACTATGCAGCAATCGATCATGCATCAACAGCAAGACGATGCTTCTTTGTCAACAGGAGGCAATATAGGCAATATTCAGCAACCAATGCCAATGGCACCTCGACCACCCATTCCTTCAAACCAGTTCGAGCCAGTTCATGCTTATACACATGTTACCACAGCTAATACACCTGCACATTCAATACGATACCAACAACATCCAGAACATGGACAATCAGCACCATTTGTACCCTTTGAACGGCCACTTGCACCATCCACCTTAGAGCCAACTCACTTTCAACCTCGTGCACCCCATCGTCCACATTCAACTTTACCGCGCCCTGTTATACCAAATACACCAATGGTATAGCAACACAAGCATTGTATATGTGTACCTGATACTAATATGATATATGAAATAGACAACTGAGCGATATGCTCACCCTCGTCAACCGCTCGACAATCAAACAGTAGCAGGAGGTTGCTTTCAGCCACATCCACGTCGCCATCATAATCTCCAAGGTGGTGGTATGAAGATGGTAAAAGCAGCACGACCCTTGAATGATAATGGCAGGATTTATGCCACGGTCATATCACCTCCTCCACCTCGTACAACTGCAGCTTCCGTGGTAGCACCTTCTGTGGCAGGAACAACAACACGAAGATCATCACGTCCACTTCAATCAGGAATTAATCCTCCTTTCCGCCCCCATCCAAAACAATAATAATATGATCCATGTAGATTACATTATTAATAAAGGCCTATGTATTATCGAAATGGTATTTCATTCACTACTACTACTACCACTAGTCTATCCACCTTGGTAATGCAAAAGCTGACTGGTAAATAAACTTTGCAATTCAACGTGAAATGGCTGTATACAGGTGCATCAAGCATACATAAACCACTTTGGATCGTATGTCACTGAGAAACATCAAAGCTTTAAAGGGGATACTGCTGACAACCTTAGCTATGGGACGCTGTTGCTATGGTGGAAGGTTCCATTAGATGATGATGATGCTTTTTTGGGTGACAAGAGTCGTATTCTTAGGGGACCTATTTGATGTTCTTGTTTTCTCTCTCCATGTTGATTCACTTTGTTGCCTGGTTGTTGCCAGCTATTCCAGAGATATTCCAAACTAATAAAAACAATGAGCCAGTTGCACTACATATTTCACAAAGTACTAGAATTTACCAATCATCATCCTCAAATTCTTCAATCGTATCTTGTTTTGTAGGGTCAATATCTGGATCAAATTTGTATCGATCGGCTATTGAAGCTGGAGGTTTGTATCGTGTTCGATCAATGAATACCCGTCCACCACGGCCAATGCGTTTTCTGAACTTGGGTGCATCATCGTTTCTTGAGAACGAATTGTAGAAACAGCATGGCAAATCCAGAGGAAAAGGCTGATAAGCACACTATAATAACTATTTTTAGTACTAGACTTTGTCAACAACAATGAACCATAGAATCTTACTCCAGTGATATCCTCGAATCCAATGTCTTGTTCTCTTTTACGAGCCAAGTCCTTTTCAATAGCTAATTCCAATAAAGATTTTCCATCCTCTCGAAGTCGACTGAGCGGTATCTTGATTGTTGTACTCCCACTAGATAATGCACTACTTGTTAGACCTGTTATCCTTCTCAATCCCAATAATCTATTACCTTTGTGATCCTCGTTTATGTCGTTTCTTTTTATAAGTAGGTGTGAATATATCCTCCTCTTTGATGCCAAGTGTAGCTTGATATCCACGTAACTCGCATCGTTTGATAAAGACAGCGTGTTCCTGGGAAAACCCTTCTTTGCGTAACTTTTCCCGACGTAACACCATCCCACATAAATTCCGTGCCTTTTCCATTTCTTTGCGTAACTTGCGTAATCTCTCTGAAGCTTGTTGATCTGTGCGTCTTGTTTTTCGGGTAGATCGGGTGTCACGTCGCCGAAAGCAAACATAGGGGTCATTGTCACCTTTACGAGTCGATTCCTCATATCGTAACTGTGGTATAATTGGCTTGCCATTTTGTAAGCTACGACGTTCACGCCAATGAAGAACTATACTTTCCAAAGTGGGATGATCAGCTGGAAATGATTCAGGAAGCATCTTGATCACCTCTGGATAACTTGGTATCTGTGAAGGATCCTTGTTATACATATGTGTGTGTGAGATCATATGATAGTTCACACATGTTGACACAACCTTATTCATGCCCCATTCTCTCAACTCTTCCTCTTTGCTACACCATTACCTCGTCACATAAGAATATAGATGTTGCTTACCAAATCCAGATGCGGCATTTGTATATTGACATGATGTTCGATTTGATCCATTACTAGCTCCAATTCATCTTCAGGTAACGGTGACTTTTGATTGAGTTGAATCAGGAATGACATGTCATGTTCATCAAGCACGTAATGAGATTTTAAGAGATCCCGGTCGGTCATGTTGAATCGAATCAAGCGCTGTGGTGGATCGAAATGCATTGTGTAGATTCGATGATATTCGGCCAAATCAATAGTGTGAGAAGCGTCGGGAATCGGAATGTAACTGTTCATCTTTTCACCCGTTGTAACAGCTGCATGTGCTGCATTGATAGCTGCTTGTAGATCATGCTGGAATTCATATTAGACAAAGAACCCATGTCATCATCATTATTCCATTCTTACCTCTTCCTCTTCTTCCTTTTCTACACCAGTTTCAATAATAGGCACGGATCGATTTAACTTGGTGGCTTCATCCAATAAATCTGGCAGTTGTGATGCTTTGTATATGGGCAACCGTTGTTTGGGCGATAGTTTCTTGACGCGAAAACGCGAGACTAAATTATTCGTCATATCGCTACTGTGATTGCCGACATTCAACGCGTATGCTGCACGATCGTTAGAAAGAGAGAGTGCAAATGTACGATTGGCTGATTAAAACAAGAGAAAGAAGCGTATTTGATTATTGGTTTCTATTTGTGTACACCAACAACAACACGAAAGGGACACACGCGTGTATCGATTGAACGTGTGTACATTGTATTGTAAAAAAGAAATGCTAATTTGCTTCCCACAGGAAAAAGGACGCTTTACTAAAAAAGGAGGGGGTTGGCCAATGCACATATAAACTTCCCCCCTTATCTCATATCTACTTGTCACTTATACTTACCCAAATACTATGCCTATGTCATTACCTTACTCATACCATACTATTGATTGAGACCAGAGAATAAAGGAAATCAATGCTGTTATCATCACCTTTAGCCAAGTACCACAGCTCGTCATACCATCATTCTCTTGTTTCCTATCACAAACATTCAATTAAAAGATTTGAATACTCGACACAGCGCAAGAATCACTTGCTTCTCTTTACTGAATATTGGTCTTGTCCTTATGCTTACCACTATCGGGATTCCGCGTATCATAATGTAAAGAAGAAAGATATCCATCAGATGAATGTGATGCATATCGCTCAAGCAGCATGTAGCTGGGAGATTCTCATTACCCAATCCTATCCAGGTTCGATGTCACAGAAGCCATTCTAAAGTGCGACTTGCTATCGCTATAAGCACGTGATAAAAGATGGATATCTTGGAAAGAAAAATAGCCCGTTATGCATCTCGTTATATATGTATCACCTGGCCAAGAAATATAATAAAAGATATACGACATTAGAAACAAGACGAGCTGCATATGTTCAAGTTCTTACATATGTCGAGTGACGATGTACAAATGTACGCTGATTTAATCAGCCATCAACTCTATCAGGATGATTGTTGGTCGGTGCGTAAACCACAAGGTTTGAATGAAGGGTCTATACCCCTAACAATGGAACGAAAACAATGGCCGAGTATGTGGGTTTTAAGGGTCATTGTCATAATACCACCCTTGTTTCATCCAGAGACGTGTTGTTTAAAATCACGCATCCGCCAGGGATTGGAAAACCTACAATTCTGTGGTACCAAATCCATTCGCTTGGGTTGCGTATATTTATTGTCAAACGAAACACACAAACGAACTGGGGCATGGGTGCACAAAAGAGCTTACACATCAAAATCGACCATGTGCGTCGTGTCACAACACCGACGAAAGAGCGAGCAATAACCTGATATAGACAAAAGTAAATGCATGTTATTTCATTGCTATATTTTGATGACAATAAAGTGGATGTCTATACAAAGGTTTTATAAATAATGGAATATTCACATATGCAAACGAGTAGGGGATGATGGGTAAAAATGAATGGATACAATGAGATATAGATTGATATGTATTATCCGGTGTTGTAGATTGGATCTTTTTATCGTCGAGAAGAAATAGAGTTATCCGGGATCGAAGATGTTGCACCAGTACTACTACCACCTGAAGAAATGCTAGATGATTTAGAGGATGATCCAGAACGTCGCATGGCAGGATCCATCCCTGCTCGACCATGTGCCATACGTCGTGCTGCAGCAGCTATAGAATCACAACTATTAGTTCATGATTGATATTCCCATCATCACAACACAATTGCATTACCATGCCGTGCCTTGGCAGCTGCTCTATCAAGGTTGCCAATGACCACTTCCAATTGCTTTAGCCATTCCTCTTGTTCTTCACGATTATTGGCACGCAATACATGCACAGTAGGTGCACCCATATAAGTGGTATTAAGCGTATCCACACCATGGAATGAAGAGATAATTTCAATGCAATGCTCCTGTCCACCTGCTTCTTCTTGTCCAAGTGCCCTGATCCGAGCCCGCTCGAGATTCAAATGACCCTTGTATTGAAGCACTGTACGCTTTCCTTCTTGTTTTGGTCGAACAATGGCCAGCAAGTCTGAAAACAAAAAGTAGGTACGCTCTTCACCTGTGGATCGAGAGTTTACTACAACGCGTGATAATTGCCCTTGTAACATTAATCGACGTTGAGCTTTGACACCAAAAGGTGCACCCACAAGTGCCTGATGAATCATCAATACTTGATCAACATTATCTGCATCATCAACCCTTATAGTTTAGTTAGTACAATGATACACACACCTATAAAACACGAGGACACTGAGCCTCGTCTGTGTGTCATTGACTTACTTTGGTTTCAATTCTTCAGCTAAACTGAGCACCATTTGCTTGCAAGATCCCAAACCCATATGATCAGGATGCATTGGTGTGGTCATATCAGCCAATTTGCTGATAAGTTGAGCATATCGGTTGATACAACCTGCAGGAATTTGGAGAAGGGATAGTAATGTTGCTCCCCGAAGTGACGGATCCTTGTGAGCTGACTATGCAAATTGTGTGTCAGGTCAAAATGAACATGGTTGTGTATGGTAACACCACTCACGTCAATAAACTTTTTGAACGGCTGATATCGAGTGAGACGCTCATAGGTTGTGACAGCAACATCATAATTGTCAAGATATGCATGGTAAACATTCAAAGATGAAAACTAAAATGACTCACATGTTAGAGCTTAAATTGAAGTGATGCGGAGAAATGACATTGTAGACCATCAAAGGATAATATGTGTACTTACCCAACTGTGGAACACATCCGAAATGATTTGTGTAGGTCCCCAAATCTGTAATCTGCCAACGAATGTGTGAGGAGAAAAAAGGTCAACCGGAGAAAAGGATGTGGTATTCTTTTTACCTTTCCTCTAAGCTTGCTAAAATATCCCGCTGGGTCTGGATAATCTCATCCAAGTTGCCAAAGAGCCATCGAATCTCACGCTCTGTGCAAACCATTTTCTTCATACCAAGGAGTTTGAAGGATGATTGCTTGGCGTCTTTACGTAAAGGATTGAGAAAAACATTCAATAGCAAGTTGAGCGATTCGATATAGGCACGCTCAGAAGCATATAATTGATGTACAATATCTTCTCGGTTACGATGACCTAGTTCCTGATCTTTGTTATAACCAAGAAAACGCTGTCAGTTGAGAGAAATGAATGTTGCATTATAAAAGATACGCACCAAGCAATCCATCATCAACATCATCGTAATCGAGATTGTTGATAATATCAAACTGATCTTCGGAAATCGGATTCGTGTCGTATTGCTGATGGGGTTGATAAGCACTGACAGAGGTGGATGATGAGCGAGATATGCAAGTAGATGGTGGATCGGATGATAATGACGTCAGGGTGGTCATGCCGCTTGGATAACGTGGACTTGCAAATGTACTGCTTCCTCTACTAGAGACGCTACTCAAGCTAACTACTCTTTGGTGGTTATTGCTGGGTATATCGCTTTGACGGGTATGAGCTGTTGATGATGATGGTTTCCTTCTCGGCGGTAGGACTGTGTTATTCCGCGCAACCAGATTATTATCCGGGTTCATGGTAAAAGTGACCGAAAGAGGAAAGAGAGAAAAGAGAGAGAGAGGAAGACAAAAAGAATCAAGTACTAACGCGGGAAGAAAAGGTTTTTGAGAAATGAAAGGAGTGGTGCATAATGATTGATGACCGTAATCCAAAGTGGGTATTTTGGAGCGGAGCAATCAAGCTCATTACCGCGTGGGCGATCTTTCTTCTTTTGATCGGTTATTGGTAGAGAGAATTCTCTCCTTGCTTATTGTCCTTTTTATAATCCATATACAACAGCCAATGTATAATAAACTCTACCTTGTAACCATGTGTTGTCTCTTTCTTCCTGCTTGAGCATTTCACGCTGATCAATATGCGGTGTTTCATGTTAGTGGTTTCGCCGCCATGTTTATACGGGGTATAACCTACCATTGCATCGGGTAAGCATATGTCCTTTTCTCATAACTGCAGCTTTACTTATATTGGCCATCCCCTTGATAATGTAGCTCAATGTTATTACATTGCTCATACTTTTGAAACGGTTCTTTCAAAACATGTTCCAACGCAGATTCAAGTTTAATCCAAGTTGAAAGTTCACAGAACTCTGACCAATTAGTTTAACTTATACAGGTAGTCCATTCATTGGTCTTTTGTTCCACAATTAACATTCTTCTAGAAGAACTATACAACCTTGATTGAAGACATAGTCGAAAACAGTAAAGTAAGTTGCCATGAATAATGGTGCTCTTCCATTTGTGCTTTGCATGTTACTTTTTTTATGATGTGCCATCATCCCATGATAGTGATCCACTCAAATTGCATCATCCGCATGGTCTACCACATGATGATCCATGTATCGTGACATGTTTGTTTCATCCTACACCCACCATGTCCACCATGTATAAAAGATCTCATGCCATTCCAATCATTATCATTATTAATCAGCACCAACAATGCTTTAGCAGCGCTTGTCAATTAATGTTTGTGTCAACTGTCAAATCGGAAGCGGGAAAGCGTATCAAAATTATAAGTCTACACGTGACAGCTGATGGTATGGTGCACATTTGAAGTGTGAACAACTTATGTGGCGCATCCAAGAGCACACATGACAAGAAGTGTTACATGGAACTGTACCGAAGCATCTAAAAGGGATATGGTGATGCTTCATTAAACATGTCATCAACATGTGCAAGCGTTAGTATCGTGATGATAGGACATTCTGGCCCATATATAAGCACTTTGCCACTCTTTTCTGCTACTCCCTTTCTTCTCTTCTTCTCCTTGTTGCACTATACCACATTGTCCTATCTGCATACAAAAGAGTACCACCAGGTATATTCACTTTGCATTTGTCATTATTGGCATTCTCTTGTATTGACAACATTATTATCATATGCGTTTCATCTTTTAGATGAGTGCCATGTCGTGTTCTGAATACAGCACATCTACCGTTCACCATCCGCGTCATAGGTCGTCATCATCCACGACTTTGGTATCGTCCTCATCACCCACCACTACCACTACCACACTACCTGGTCACCATGGTGGTCGCATGCGTCGCACAAGCAATACCCTTCCATTGGGCTCGAATGACATGAAAATTCAATCCTCTCTTTCTCAACAACTTTTGTATAAGTTTCGGCAGAGCCGATCGGATCATTTACATCAATCATCTACACCCAACACTAATATGTCGTCATCACCCTTACCCACGACTTGTTCTTCCCATTCATACTTTACATGGCTCGTCTTTTTGAAAGAGAAATGGGTTCCTTTTGACGCTATCAACCAAACAAAGTTGGAACAAACCTTGACGTTGGGTGGTACATTTGTCGATGTAACCGATTCGCATTTCCCAAACGTAAAACGTGTCCGTGTATTTCCCAAAAACAATTATCTCTCATACCTCGGTGTCAAATATCGATTATCACGGATCATGCAACCTGATGCTTGGCTCGATCATGATGCAGAAAGAGAAGCAAGAGAGAATACCATAGCAAACAACAACACCACTGGTCATTGATCCCTGTAAGGTTTATAGACACAACACACGACAACTCACTCTCTTCATTATGGAGCAACCTTTGCACTCTTTGGACAACAGTAATAACGCTTCAATAACACACAAAGTATACAAAATGTAACAGGCTGTATATATATACACACATATGTATATGCTGACATATCCTTTACACCGTTTACTGTTTTGGCATAGAGATGCTACCCTTCTCTTCCTCAGCATTTTACTATTACAACTTACTTGGATGATGCTTCTGGAAATCAACAACCAAGAAATAAAATCAATATTTGCAAACAAAAAAGCACAAGTGCAGCTCTAGAATATGCGGAGAACCAACGAATGCTAACCTGTGTGCACCAAGATATGAGGACGATCGAAACAAGTATATATGGAAAAGATGTTGGGAGGATACTTTACCCGAACAGCACGTGGGTAACAAGTACAGTTATCACAGAGAGGGAGCATATTGGTTTCGGAAGCAGCTCAAGGGTATTTGCTCATTGACGGCAATATACCACCGCTTTTGCTTCATCCACACGACATGTGGTTTCTGGTATGTGCTATGGTCTTTACCGCTCATCAGCTGATATTCTCAGCTGTTTTCCCTCATTTTTATCCCCTTTTTGACAGATGATTCATCTTTTTCCCTTACACATCCTTTTACGGTAGCAACGCACATGGTTCGGCGTACCCGGTCCTTACCCGATGTATTCTCCTCTAACATTCATATATACGCATAACAAGGAACAACCACCATCGCCGCTAGCATACCATCTGCCATTCTTCCTAAAAAGTAATGTCTGGGTCTCATTTCAGCACAAGCGATATTGTGTTGCAAACGGTGTCATTGTTGAGCAAGAACAAGTGTTTTGTTGTATTAGTATAGGATCATCATTATCATTAGTTTGCACGTCCTAGATATAGAAGATTCAAATGATAGTAATGTAAGGAACACTGAATTAAGCAACTAGTCGACTGAATTGGAAACTAGTCGATTAACGCAATCTATGTTGTACAAGAAGCACATGGCTAATAGCCCGCTAATCCTTTTCCTTCTTTTGTGATAAGATCGATGGCTGATGGTTTCAACAGCGTGAAAGACCCACATGTTGGGAAAAGCAGAATCACAAATCGTCAAAAGGGATGTTATGCTCCAACTGGAAAAGCACCAATGCATCATCACATGCAATAAACGTCATTGTGCATTCGGTGGCATCACTCTTTATGTTCTTTTGTTCTGAATCGAGATCGAATTCTCGGACCATGTTATTGCTGTATTATGCACACACATGTTTACACGCACATTAAACAGGAGACTATTAGATCTATGACGTTGGTGTATATCGGTAAGGAGCTTTCAAAAGGGGCTGTCGGCACCATGTTGACGTTGTTATGCGTATAATCGTTGATCAACTTGGTTTTGGTCATCAGTATTAGTGCATTGAGCACAGACCTTTTTTGTTGTGAACCACGAAAGCTGCCTTTCGTTTGGTTTCCACAATGGGTTTCTACGATATCACATACAGTAAACGGGATTATGCATGATAATAAGCTATTGCTCGTATAGGGTAATGACATTAGCTTACCTAAGAAGTACCTGGAATCTGGTTGCTCGAGAAACAAGATATGATGTTTCGGGATAACAAAAACGAAATGGGGAAGGAGGGCTGGTCATTAACTGACGGCCAACTCAGATCCTATGGAGGCATGTGCAAGTCAAATTGCATCCGAGTTTCACAGCATGAAATCAAAACGTAAGCTTAGAGTGATAAAGCAATTCGGCGCAAGATGCACATGCATATCACTGCACCGAAATTATACAACAATGAAGAATTGTGTGTAATCACACACGCATGCTGGATCCCAATGTAATTCTTTGTTTTCATGTGTTAATTGGGACATTGTTCCCATAATTATGGAAGGCATAAAAATCCTTATTACTGATTCTGGTTGGAAAAAAAAGAACAATGACATTGGTTGTACAAGGATTTATTACAAACAAGCCATAATGTGCGGAAAAGTTGGGTTTTTGTGGCTGTACAATCGTGAGTTTGGGATGTGCGTTGCTGCAAAATCACCGGGTGTGACCGAGACAATGTTTTTCAGGATAATGCAATTATAGTCTTGACCGGGAAGTACCGCCGTTTCGCGTGGCAACTCTGAAAATGTTTGTTGCACGCGAGTTTGAGCAACATCCACATCTGCGGATGGATGAGCAACACTAAAATCCAGAGCAATGTCCGTGGACGCATTGCAAATTTCCTCAAATGTCGACTGACTTGACAATATGCTTTCGACACGAAACAATTGTGCAATCCATGATAACCATCATCAAACTTTTATGACAAGATAACGTAACTAGTGCTCATGTCTACTCCTCAATAGCCATTTACAGATGTTCTATCTCCTTTCCCTTGAACCCCTTGCACACCCTTGAACGCATCATCACCCCTCTTTTTTGTAGCTCCTCATCAACAATCCCTAAAAAGATGAATCGGGAAGAGAGATGAGTTTTCCATCCACTTTCCTACCTGTCTAAACTAGGCAGTGTGCCAGCATGGACAAAGAAAAATGTGGTACAATAGAGACTATACTGCAGTTACTTATGCGGCAACTCACCCCAATATATTTGGTAACCAGCTAATCAGCTTGATCAATTGTCCCTGTGAATATCCACGACTAGTATCATAACAAAATGAATGAACACATCTCTATCAATTCAAAGGGAACTTGGATATGATATGGCTTTAAGAATGATGCACATCAATGCAGTGTACCAATTATCTGGTCGAAGTATTAGTGATTACAAGATATGATGTCGGGTAACAAAAAAGTAAAGAAACAGGCAAAGATTAAAATAGACAAGGCAGCATATGTGCATCATCAGCATGCTGCTTCCGTATAAAAGGACTGACAATTGCTTTTATTTCTACTTTGCTACGGCCTTCCACTCTGTTTCAACTACCAACTTTTTTCTTTTTCCTTCTTTTCATCATTTATTGTTTTCCTGATCCCTAAGATCAATATGCAGTTCCACACCCAACAAAACGATTACAATCAATTTGCTGCTGCTGCTGCTGCTGCTTATACACCCAACATTTATTACGAGCAACAGCAAGCCATGATGCCTCCCCACGATGCACTTTTGTACGATTTGCACGATACCTATGCTCAACCACTTACAACTTCAGATCAAATGATTATTCCCCCACCCAGCTCTACCACAACCATGATCCCAAGAGCTGGTGCATCCGCCACCAACACATCCAGCAGCAATAATCGAAAGCGCCCAAAGCGTAAACAAGTCAAGAATGCGTGTGGTAAGTTATACCAACTCTTTAAACCCCCCACACATACTACCCCTTTCTTTTTTCTTTGGTTTCCATTTTCTTGTTATTCTGGCCCCCACGTTTTATATCTATACACTCGGCTCTTGGCCTTTTATGGATAACAGCTCCGCTCATTTTCATTGTATAACCATCATAGTTAACTGTCAAAAGGCGTGCAAAAAGTGTGACGATGGTCGTCCTTGTCAGCGGTGTATCAAGCTGGGTCTTACCGCCACGTGCACCAACTCACCACGCAAGGAACGCAAGAAGGGAGTTAAGCGTGGTCCCTACAAGAAACGCCAGCAACAACAACAACAACGCTCTTCAGGTATGCACATAACACAATCATTACATCACATATGAAAAAACAAACTAATGTGTTGCTTTCATTAGCCACTGCTGTTGCCAACAAGAAAGCTGTTGCTGAGCAAACGACATGGGATGATAGTAATTTGGCAGCATTGCCATACAACAATGGAACCAGTGATAATATCGTTTATCCTCAACGTATTATTACCCCACCTTTGACGCAACAAGAATCACCTTTAACCAGTTCACCCTTGTCAGCTGATGCTACTTATGGCTATGCCACTACCACCACAGCTGTCGAATGTGATGGTTCTTGCTCATCATCATCACCCATCTCACCCAACTTCCCTATTAACGCATGGGATGATCCACTTTTCGGTTTGGTGCCTACCGAAATGGCTGAGCCTATTATGGTGCAAGATTTAGCATCGATTCCACCTGCTATCCCACCACAATATCCATCTTTTGACGATACTGCAGCTGTAGTTTCGCACGACATGATGACCAAGACTCAGCAATATTATTATCCTGTTGCCGAGGAACCCATGTGCACATCGTGCATTCCACAGCAGTCGCTTGACATGACCTACAATGGCAATCACTATCATATGTACAATCAACAATACATGCAGCAGCAGCAGCAGCAGCAACAACACCACCACAATGGCTATTGGCAAACTTTTCTCACCAATGCCTAATTCTTCTACCTGCATCCATCACACACAATGAACGCGCATCACAACGAGACACACAAATGTCCCCATCATGTTTCATAATTATCATCATCCACATCATCATCGTTCGCCCTTTTTCTCAAATCACGACGACTCTACATCCATTTTATGCATACTGACACCACCCATGATCTTTCCTTTTATCATTATTTGCTTCTTGTTATTGCTGTACATAACCAACACACATTCTGGCGCGCCATACCTTTTACGCATCATTTCTTTTTCATTTCATTATGCATCTACTCTTCACCACACACACACACACACATCCTTTAGAACATCCACTTTAAAAAAGAGAAAATTATCAAATGTACAACTTGCCACTCTAATTCCTCTCATTCTTCCAACACACCCTATGTATATCATGCACCCATCCTTCTTCATCCAACAAAGCAATGTAGTAGAATAGCCAAATTCAGCTAGACAAATCTATACATCAGACGGGACAATAAAAGTACACACATCATGCGCTGTACATATATAAAACTATAAACTATACACATTCTAAGCTTCAATTGCCTTGCCATGATTTCGAGCACCACCGCAACAAGCACGAAGAGCTTGACGTTTCCACCAGCAAATGTATAATCCCAGAGCGACGACAAAGATGACAACAATGACAATAACAGCAATAAGCCACTTTTCGATGGGATGAGAGCGTGACACGTGAGGACGAGGTTCGGTGATGGATACATAAGGTGGATCATCCACTTGGTCCAAACTGAGTTGATAAGCGATTAAACCTTGGAATGGCGCATTGTAATCCAAAGCTACTTCAGTTTGTGCCCAATCATTTCGTTCATCGTAAAACTTGTCTTCCTTATCGGGACCACCCACAATGGCACCTATTCATTGACCCCTGAAGTGTTAGGCGTCATTGTATACAATGTTTATATTATACATGTGTCACTTACCATAGAGGATATATTTTTCCTCAGGGGGCGAAGTGTCAATATTGTTGATATCAGTACCACCAGATGCACCTGCATGATGAGGATTATGTGGCGAGTTCATGTGTACACCACAAACATAAGGTGTCAGCCTACACCATGCATGAGTTAGTTACACAGGAACATCTTCTCAAACACACAGAATATGGTAGCTTACATTCGATTGTTTCCAAGCATATAATTAATCTGGTTGGTGGCAAAGCTTGTATAATCGCTCGATTTGGAAGAGTCGACTTTGCTGTAGATAAGAGCCAACAAGGCAGTATCTTGTGCTGGTACAAGTGCATTGTCATCGCTGTATCCATCACACCATAATAATCCACCTTTAGTGTATGTACAAATATCGCTGCCATGGAGAATATCATCCAACCACTTGGTAGCTGCATCTCTGTACTTTGTATTATCACCATCCACCTGTGCTCCTAGTACAAACGCAGCAATAGATTGATCGCTCCAGTCAGTGAGTGAAATAGGTTGATTGGCGAGTTTAAACTCATCAAAGTAAGAGGATGCCTTATCACGATACGTTGAATTATCGGTGGCACGATAAAGCCATAGAGCAGCATAAACAAGTTGATTGGTATAAGTGTTGGTAGCGTAATAATCAGCAGTTGCAGTAATCTCGGTAGTATAAGTTTGCCATGGCTTGGCTGAATCAGCAAAGTTAAAGAGCGATTCCGCATGATGTTGTAATAAGTCAGCATAATCGGTATCGTTGAGTTGATGGCGGAAAAGATATGAGGATGCAGCAAAAGCAGCTGCAGTCTGAGCAGCAACATCGGTGCCTGGTGTGGTGCTATTGATCATGTACGATGGTCGTGGTTCGGGTATATCGGTGTCAGGTCCTGGTAAGAATAATGATGATTAACCAATTGCATAATCCTCATGGATGATGACTTACCCCAATAATTGTTGTCAATCTCGCCATCACCCACCTAATATATCATATGATTAACAAGAGACATCATCACCAAAAAGGAGTTCTTACTTGAACATATAATACATCATCTTTGGGATGTGCTTTGATTAACCAATCTGTGCCCCATCGTATCGTGGTTCGTAGGTAATCAGCTTGATTGGCTTTGGTATATCCATCAAACCATTCGATAGCTCCCCAAGAGAGAAATGCAATTGAATGTGCGAGTGGTAGTGTAAACTTCAAGTAGTCTCTAGCAACAATAATGCAATATCAGCAAGTGGTTAACGAGTATATAGAGAACTACTTTACCCTGCGTCATAATAACCCCCAGTCAAGTCAATGTCGTGATCGCTACCGTCATTGAGTCCTGAATCGTGTCGCCTGACAAATGAAGAGCACAATTAGCAAAAAGAAATAAAAGGGGGCGTGTCGGTTTCTCGTACCAAGATACTCGGTTTGATGATGGTAATCTTCCACTCCGCTGTGCTTCGTAAAACCACATTGAATCATTCAAGAGAGCAACATAATGAGGATTGGCTGCTTCTTGTGCAAGTACTGGACTTGACCATGAACAAAGGGCAGTGGTGATGATGAATAATGAAGAAATGAACATGAACAACAAGTAACCCGACGTTGCTCAAGATGTGCTTTCTTTTTAAACAACCGGCAGCGGAGAGACGATGGGTTCTTTTTTGACACTCACATCATTCCTCTCCCGTATTGCCGCCTGCAAGGCACACTACCTTTTTCTTTCGCCATCCTAATTTTATACCTTAAATAGCTTTTATGCTTGTATCTATCAACCCTTCATGAGCCTATTACATTGCATAACATATTGCATCAATGTATACATGCATACGCGCATCGTTTATTAAAAGTCTACTTGTATTATGCTTTTTTATTGTCATGCATAGAATGAATAGAAAAGAATGATGAGGTAGCGTTTGCAATTGGGAGTATAAAAATAACCCTGTTATTTTCCCTCTTTGAGCCTTTTTTGCCCAGACTCGTTTATTTGGAAAAACAACAAGCGGCGATCTTCTCGGCACAACACACGCATGGATTACTCAACACTACTGTCCCATCACGTCATGTGTCATCCTTGTTTCCACATCTTGTCGTTTAGACCCTTTTATTACACCTTTGGTACCTGTAGCGCAAGAGTGCTCCTCTTCTTACAACCTGTATACTGTCGAGTGATCAATACCACCAACATGATTAAACATCTACAATGTCTCATTGTTGAACAATGTTGCTTCACGTAACACAGCCAATGAGTTTTTTGGGAAATGCTTGGCACTCGTGGCGTCGTCAGGGTGCATGGTCGTTGTTTCATCAGCAGCACCAATGCTATACTCCCATTCTCAACACGTTCTTGTTCCTTAGTGCACGTCCCCACTTTATATAAAACAGCCACATTTCATCAATATATATCCTTCTTCCATGTGCTCAATGATCGAAGACCCAAATATGTATATAGCTGACTTGGCAAATATTACAGTGGGCCATTGTGTATAACGCTCAACCATTCCTGGTTTACCCTTCCATAAAAGTAAGCAATACTGATGATATGCGCGTTCACTGTCGAAACATATTATCATTCTTTTATTGGTTCACCAAGGAAACATTATCCTCTTCCATGGACATAGGGATTCATCAAGACATTCAAAGATGTGATGCTTGTCTCCAAAGCATTACAAGACATTCAAGGTGTGATATTAGAGTTCAGGTGACAACAGCCGAATCATGATGCTCGCGAGACAATACACTTTCAACACACTCTGTTGGTTCATCACTGTATATTAATATGAATATAGAAATTCTATTGCATTGGGCAACAAACTATATAGCTATCAAATATATGGGGGGTACACAAACAATATCGATATGCAATATGGCAGTATGCATTGTTGTTTGTTTCTGGTCTTCAATTGCGTTTGCTGCGGCATCCCGAAATGACTCATAGAAATTAGGCAGTGTGCGTCTACGGCAAGGTAAGGAGCAATGGCATATCAACTCTTGGTAAATGACAAGCTAGCAACAACAACCATATCCTATCAAGATCAGATATAACAAAGAACAAGTGCTATCATCCATAAATGTACAAGTTTTCAAACGGAATGCTATTCTGCATAATGTCCCTGGAAACCGTTTAAAGTTGACATGATCATCACCACAAATGGTCAAAGCTGTTTGTTCCGCAGCAACCCGTTCTGCCATAAATCCTTCCCACAAACGTTCCCACCACCGCTACAGCTCTTCCTCATGGCTCCCTCCACTGATCTTGTCGACTTTTGTATGCGATTGCCCAAAGTTGAGCTTCATGCTCACATTAATGGCAGCATTAGCCCCAAGACTATGCACCAGTTGATGGATCGGAAAAGAGCCATGGGCACACTGAATGAGGATCTTGCTGCGTTTCAAGTTCCTGACAGCTTGGAGCGTATTAACGAGTACGTTGTCATGACGATAATAAAAATTGGACGCTTACATGATCTTTAGCTTCTTTGCATTGTTCAAGTACATTTATCAACTGACAGAAGATGAGGAAGCCATCCGTATCACAACTCGTAATGTCATTGATGAATTTGCTGCTGATGGTGTCAAGTATCTCGAGTTAAGAACGACTCCACGAAAGAACCCAGCAACAGGTAATCGCCAAACTATGAGAATGATGTCAAGTACTCATCATGCGTCATTTTATAGGAATGACCAAGGAGTCCTATTTGGCTGCTGTTTTATCGGTTGTCAATGAACCACGTACTGACATCATTGTACGCTTGATTGTATCGATTGATCGACGCAACACGCTCGAGGAGGCATATGAAGCTGTTGACCTGGCAACCAAGTTCCGATCTCAGAATGTAGTGGCCATTGATCTCTGTGGTGATGTCAGTAAGGGATCATTTGAAGCACTCAAGCCTGCATTTGATAAAGCCAAATCTCTTGGTTTCAAGGTTACTTTACATTTCAATGAGGTAAATGGCAACTCATATCTCATTACTTGATTTGTTCATTCTATTGTGGCATATCCAGATTGTGGAAAATATGGTGGAAGCTCCCACACTTCTTGCATTTGGACCTGATCGCTTAGGCCATGCCACCTTCCTTGACGATGCATCCCGTCAACATATTTATGACAATGATATTCCTGTTGAAATATGCATGACATCCAATGTGGTGAGCAAGACCGTCGACTCTTATGAAAGCCACCATGTCAAAGACCTTCTCAAAGAAAACCATCCCTTTGTACTCTGTGTAAGTTGATTTATTCATCTCGTTACTCTCTATAGTCACTCATTTTTGATTTATGGTAGACTGATGATAAAGGTGTCTTTTTCTCTGATCTCTCGAATGAGTATGTGATATGTTCGGATACTTTCAAGATGAGCAAGGAAGAATTATATGAATCATCCTACAGAGCCATCGATTCTATCTTTGCTGATACCAAGACTAAGGAACACCTTAAACTTAAATGGAGCGAATGGCGCATGCAAGAGTTTAAATAGCTTTTGTAAATGATAATGTGCACAGTACACAAATAAAGGATGTTCGGTTAAACAAATGGGATTTCTCGCATGACGTGTGCTACCAACTTGGGTTCTTCTAATTCTTCCTTTCCGCATGTCCGCGATTCGTCAACGATGGATACGACCCACCAAGATACTACTAGGAACAGCTTTCGTTGGAGCAGCAGTGTACACTTATGATGCCCATTCCGAAGCTCAATTACTGCAACGCACCATGCGCACTTTTTATAACGGCATTGCTCTTGCCATTGACTATAAGCTCAACTTCCGACCCAGCATGGATGTCAAAGGCGCATCACGCATCGAGTCACTTCATGAACGTGTAGCCAACCGTATATTTGATGTGTTTGAACGCAACGGTGGATTATATATCAAGATTGGTCAAGTCGTTGGTACACAATCTGCCATATTACCAGTAGCATATCAGCGTCGTGCTAGGCGATTATACGATGCAGCACCTGCCTTACCATTCGAAGTCATTGAACGTGTTTTCCGTGAAGATTTCAATGGGAAATATCCATGCCATGTCTTCTCAGAATTCGAGATTATGCCTATCGCATCAGCTTCAGTGGCACAAGTGCATCGTGCTCGATTACATACTGGAGAAGTCGTTGCAGTCAAGATCCAAAAACCAGCCATTCTCCAACAAATGGATTGGGACCTGAGAGCATTCCGCATCCTACTATATATCTATGAAAAGCTCTTTGATTTACCCTTGTCATGGTCATCCGATTATATTGAAAAGCATATTCGCATGGAAGCTGACTTTATATCAGAAGCACGGTAAATGATCATCTCACTTTATCGGAGTATACACATTATTCATGCAACAGAATATCTAGCAATGCAAAACTGGCATGGAAGCACTTTCAAGAAGAACCGACTTTAAAGGATCGCGTTTATGTGCCTAAAGGTAAATTGGCAAGATTATGTGGTTATTTGTATAGCAGAATAACACTCAAAATTCATCATAGTTTATCCCGAGATCAGCTCAAAACGTGTGCTTGTCACTGAATGGGTTGACGGTGTTCAGCTTACCGATATGGAGCGTCTCAAAGAGAGGAACCTTAATTTGGAAAAAGCCATGCATACAACAATCGAAGCATTCTCCAGTCAAATATTTAGGAGTGGATTTGTTCATGGTAAGAAAGACTTATAGTCCGTGATATCGCATATCAAGTAATCAGTATTCTAGGTGACCCTCATCCAGGCAATGTACTTGTTAGACAACACCCCATGGACCATCGTGATGTACAAGTGGTTATTATTGATCATGGACTTTATATCCAAGAATCTGAAAAGTGAGTTTTTTTAAAGTCAACCAAAACGAGACAATTGACCATGATTTCTCATAGGTTTCGATTGCAGTACTGTAAACTATGGGAGTCACTCTTTCTCTTGGACATGAACACTATGAATCTTATATGCAAAGAATGGGTACGTGTATTCATCACATATGGGTGATGCTGCATTGTTCATTGATGATGGTATGTAAAATAGGGAATACAAGACACAAATATGTTTGCATCCATCACACTTCAAAAACCATTCAATCCAGGCAAAGCGGTGCATCTTGGAAAGACCAATGTGGATATGAAAGACATTTATGAGCTGCAAGTATCACTCAAGGAGCATATCAAGGATTTCCTCAAAGATCAATCACTTTTCCCTCGAGAGCTGATCTTCATTTCGCGCAACATGAATATTGTTCGCGCCAACAACAAGTCAATTGGCAGTCCTGTGAACCGTATCAATGTGATGGCACGATGGGCTCTTTATGGTCTGGCAAAGAGTAAACAAGATATTGATTACACCGAGATACCCATTCGAGAACGCATCGAGGACTATGCTCGCACTACTTGGAACCTGTGTCGCTTTGAAAGTACTTTATTTGCCATGACAATGAGTTTTTGGCTTGTGAAAATTCGAGATAGCATCAGCAAATCTCTTTTTGGGACAGATGGTCAAGGATTTGAAGCTGTACTGGATCAAAAGCTCAAGGATCAGGTAAATATCTTTTATGTATCAGCTACCACTATTGGTTTTAACATTTATATTTTTATCCAGCTTCAACAGCAATTCGGTATCACAATTGACGAATCCATTTTCGATGCATAAAGCAATACGAGCCGCCTTGGATGATTGTAGCAGATACATTTGTAGAACCTTTAGAGTAGAGCACTTTGGAAATAATATGAATAGCAGTATGTCTGCATGTGTATATGATGCATTGATTGTGAAGAAACTGTGGGTTGCGTCATAATGAATGATTGAGTACTAGTGATAAAAGATGCCAATGGTTGCATCATAATGAGTGATTGAGCACTAGTGATAAAAGATGCCAATGGTCAGGGTAACTGACAAAACGATGTATTTCTTATTCTCGTACGATATAGCGTGAATTTGCGAATCTGAGATGCTGTAGGAGTGAGTGTTCTCGAAGAATAATGAAAGAGAGTCATTTTTAGCTGCAGGAACCATTGCTCATTGGTCTCGGGAAGATTATCCAGTGAATTCCAGTAATTCTAAAATCCGTCAGATTCATTGTATGTTTGATCACATGTTCAAAGCACTCAGGGGCATAAGTACACATCTACCCAGAACAACTACACCCGCCTGCATGAGCGAACAATGAATATCAGGGAAATGTTGTTCGCTTGCATGATCAACAAAGAATCAACATGTTCACCATCCCCTCATTTTTGGATGCTTAATCTTCATTATCCACTCGATTATAAATATCCAGCACTGATTTTTACACATCCTCATCCAAGTTTCACTCAATTACTCTCCATCATGGCTAGACGTCGACATCCTCTTCCTGATTGGATTTGTTCCATGAAAGCGAACCCTACCAGGATCTCATGTAACTCTTCCAAGAGCGATTCTTTGAAAGTCAAATAGATGTTCCCTTTGACATCTTGAGAACCACTATTGATCGTCTCGTGGTGCAGGATCTAAGTTGATACCACTCAGCAAATGCTCAATGCCCTTCTCCATCTTTCACGCACTGGTCTTTTCAGCACTGACGAGGCATTGGTGGCAGCTTAACAGCTGTGGAAGCAACTGAGGACGATGAGCCCAATTTAAACGAGACAAGATACTATGTGCGATCGATGGCGTTTACTAGGGAGGAATTTCAACAAGCTATTCAAGGATATCGCAACGCTTATGCCGCCGACACTATATTTGCCGACCATTTAAACGACAAGATTATACAGCATCCAAATCAGCTTCTATTCTTCATTCGTTATGTTGGTGCAACTGGCAATGATACACCATTTGGTCGTCTTCAGAATGATCTCGATCAAGCACATTTGGGTGGGCGACGCTTCTACAATTTTGTCAACACTGTACGTCAACTGTTTCCACAAAAGACTTTCCAAGTGTACGATATCCCTCTTCTTGCAACTGCAGGAGTTTTTGGTCAACCTGGTCCCCAATCTGCAGAACTGGATGTCATTGAGAGAATACTCATACATTTGCTCGATCGCCAATGCTTGATCAACAGTCAACCCGGTGGATTTTATATATCATACACCAGCAATGAAAATGACTTGAATCTCCTGACGCAAATCAATGCACCAAATGCCATTGCATATCTCGTATCACCCGACAATGTTGAAGGCGTTAGACATGTCAATCAAGAATTGCTGGCTTTATTTCAAGAATATCGCGCGGAGCTTACTGGTGTGGATCAAGTCATGGCAGGCCGTATCACGGATGAGCATTTGGAGTTATTTGCGCATCAAGCTTTGCCACATGCCAACCGTTTTCATCAAGTCAATGAGCAAACTGCCATGGTGCCTTCCATGATGGTAGGCAAGGATAACACGGTTCAAGATTTTTCACTGCAGCATGGCTTCTTTGAAGGTTCACGCTCTGGGACTATCACTGGAGACCTTATGCGGATGGCACTAAACGGCATGCAAAATCAACCCTTGGCGAACCACCTTGATCTTCAATTGCAAGTCCCATGCTTTGGCGATCTATGGCCTATTCCAAAACATGACTACTTCTGGGAACTGCATACGCAATCATTATCTCGTATGTTGGCGCATGTTAATCCAGCAGTGATGGTCACTTGTGGTTTCGATGTTGCTCGTGTAGCTATGTCAAACTTTCATGACAGGTAAGAAAATCAGTTTCACAATATGCATTGTTATTAACGTATCTGTGATCTTTAGATATGCGCTTTCAAGCCCAAGATACCGAGATATTGTTGGTGTTCCCATGATTATCAATCACGATGCAACATTTTCGTATGAGGACGAGCCTGAAGGAGCGGAACCACAGCAAGGATGGTGCGTTGTCATTCCACACATGCATCCAGGAACAGCCAACTATGGCAATGTCGATCCGCGAATTATCAGAATGATGTTTTTGTGCTGGATCCGAACTCTGCTACTGGTCGATGCAGCAATCAACATTGCTGCTGAATCACCCCACCCAACAGGCTCACAAGCATTTGCCCAGCAGTTATTGGCAGAATGGCAAAATCGCGAACCTGTTGCTCTCTCTGATGCAATCAATGAAGCTCGCATAGCAGTCAATGAATTACGTTCCAATGGTCAAGCAGGCATGTATACAACATGGGATTTTTTATTTGCATGTTTACTAACATACACTTTATCAGATCGTTATAGAGCTCTTTTACAAAGAAATGAAGGTCTTCCTGTGGGTCTTGGTGCTCGCAATATTGGCGAAACATCACGAAGAACACTATTGGAGAAATGGCAGCGTTATGGATGGGCTGAAGGTGCCATTGGATCGGCGGAACGGGTGCAACATTACGTTAGGCTTTCAAGATATCAATGGCCAGAGTTGCTCAGTTGTCCAAGTTACAACAATGATCGGGAAGCTTTTCGAAACTGGTTCATCAATCAACTAGCACAAGGCACCAATGTTATGCAAGCCATCCTAAGAAGGGCTCAAGAAGAAAACATCCAACCCATGGGAGATCTTACGCCTATGCAAGTGCACTATCTAACAACTCGCTGTCAGCCACCACCAGATTGGCCACAAGATGATAACACCTGGATCTTGATTGATGATTTACGCGAAGCTGCCATGGAAGCTGCTCGTATCAGATTCAGAGAAAAGTGGGGTGGTCCAACACTAGGTAATCCGGAATTGAATCGACAAAGAAGAAACGAGTATCTCACACGACAAGGAAACATCGCGTATGAGACCTTTAACATGTGCCGCGTTAAAGTCTCCAGTATGAAAGCTCGGCTACGTGTCATTATCAATGATCAACAATTGTATATTCCCGATGGTATAGCCATCCAAAGTAATGTTACCAATGGCATTCGATTCATTGATTACGACCCTAATGTGGAACAACATGGTCTTGTCATTCGAGACGAGTTTGGAAACATTCTCCCAAGTGCTCAACAGCCGGCTATTATATGGGATCACTGGCTCTTACGCAAGGCGCCAAATGTGTACTTTATTACGTTCCAACGAACCGTGAACGAACATGGGCTGCAATTAAGGCAAGGTATTCTCGATCAGTTGGCTTTAAACCAAGAATTTACATATGAGCGCATCCTGGATCTGTATTGGCATGAACTATGTCAAGGACGTGCAAGAGTGGTATACACCAAGCGAGGAAGGGTGCCACAGGATGCCGAAGAAGATAGCTACATGGCAGATGCAATTCGTGCAGTGCTTGCAACCAACGCCATTGGCATGGAAAATCTGGTCTGGGAGCATCTTTTGTCAAACGAGGATCGATACTTGTAAGTATTTCGGTTGTGTACGATTATCAAAATGCTAATAATTCAGTTATCCATCACTATAGTCTCACAGTCCGCCCATTATTGCAAGGAATGATGCAAGCACGCGATCCAACTTTAGTAATTACAAGAGTTCCTCGACGATACGCTCACATGTCACCCCACGGTGCATACAACCTTCCAGCATATGTTCCTCCACAATAAGCTCTTCACCCCTAAAAGATTTTGTTTCACATTCGCAATAAACACTGAGTACGCAATATTATCTTGTCATTACTATGCACATTACTTTTCTATGATAATGGGTACAAGTAGAGTGGGGAAGTTATGGTAGGCGAGCAATGGCACATGGAAAAGTTGAATAGGGGGATTATGCAACTCAATTTGATTGAAACTCAGAATCATGCATAATGTTTGTTTTTTCCCTTTGACACCACATTCAAGCCCTTGATCAATACTGCATATGAAATACAGGTGGAAGGACAAGCACTAGAACCGAGTACAAAGTCATTTCTGCAACAATCTGTGATATCAGGTAATGAAGATATGTAACGACGAAAAGTACCAACTTCCCAGCCATTTGCACACATGTAATCTTTTCTTTTTTCAATAAAACTTTATTAGCTTCTTTAAATAATCTTCAGTGGTGGTATAATCTAAATTGTAGCGACGATTATACGATATAAATGACACTGCTGCTGATCCACTTTTATTTTCACATCCATTGCTGTATCCATTATTCCAATCCTTCATTCTACTTTCTATCCGACATCTTGGCACTGGTCCAATGCTTGTTATCATTCGTCAAGAGTGACGGTATGGTCTATATGAATAAAATAGGAAATGATACAATACAAGTCAGTGTCAATGATCCATTCTTTTTCTTATCCGTAACCTTACCCTTTGATCCAAATTTGTGTTTCTCATATTCTTCTTCACCTTGACATGGTGCTGGTGCTTGACATGGTGCTGGTGCTTGACATGGTGCTGGTGCTTGACAATGGTGCTCACAATTTGCTATTGGTGTTCATGTGAAAAAAAAAAAGATGATCCAATATAAGTGACATTGCCAATGACCCATCCTTTTTCTTAACCATACCCTTACCATGTAATCCAATCTTGAATTTCCCTTATTCTTCTTCATCTTGACATGCTCCTGGTGCTTGACACCGATGATCACAAGCTGCAGGCATAACAGGGAAGGGAATGAGCACAATAGCAATGGATAGTATTACGCTGCAGCAGAAAACTATTCGTTTATAAGCGATAATCGACCAAACACGCGTTCTGATAGTATGTCGTGGTTGTATCAAGTTGCTTCTAACTTGCTTCAGCCTTGAACTGTTGCTGCATTGTCGCGTAATGTCACATGGTGTTCAATTGCTGTGGCAGATTCTTGCGGAAGATGTTCAAAGTCAATAGCAGATTGCAAAAGAAACGTTCCTCGTCACACTCCAAACAACGGACCAGGCACTTCAACTGAAGTTTCTTGTTGCTCAGAAGCTCTGCTAACGTAAATGATGCGTCACGTGCTCTGATATTTGGTAATGGAGCTCAATGGCATGTTGGACTTGCTGGCTGAAAATAAAGTATAACGTTCCAAGCTGTACACTCCTCCCAAACTTGATTCTTTGTTAATGTCATCAGGTTCTCATGCTGTCGTTTTTAATGGAGTTTGGATTGAGCAGTGGTGTTTGTGGAATGGCACAGCGATGCATGAAAAAAGTATGGCTATAAGAATAAAGGCTGTGGGTATGATGATGACATATGTCCCTAGACTTTCATCTAAAACCTCTTGTAAAATCCTTATATCAAGTGATAGAGTGATAAGAATAAAAAGCAACTATCTTTCAGTCTCAATGGACTTTCAGTCGTTACCCATTTTCATTCTCAAATATCTCACTGACACTGATGTAAAATAGCGGACTCTGGAAATTGAGCGGGGTGATCCAGACTGTGGTAACCTAGCAACCCCTGGCGCTGCAATCTTCCCCTACCACTTTCTCTCACCGATTCTTAAATATCTACAATCCCAAATTAAAAAAAATTGAGCTTCCACAAAAATACAGCGTTTTTACCATCGTAATCAGTGTTTACTCCGCTACATTATGAAATCAATATGTTTATGTTACTTTTTAAGGTATTTTTTCCCCATTTCTAATATGTTCCACGTTAAAATAAAACATGCGGCAAACATGACCGAGTGGACTAAGGTGGCACGTTCAGGTCGTGCTCTCGAAAGAGGCGTGAGTTCGAATCTCACTGTTTGCAAAGGGTGTTTTACCAAATTTTGGTGCAGTTTGTTTAATAGATCACGTGATTTGAACTGTTGTTTTGCGCGAGGAATGACCGTAGCAATCATGTCGTCCTTCTTTTTTGTTCCAGTTGTCGCAGCTTTATGCTCGGCAAGCCATTTTACCGAATGGCGTCACATTACCTTTTTATGACAATCATGCAAAGCCTGATTATACCACAACACTTCCGATCCCATCTTATACTTCACCACCTTTGCCAAGCCCATCTCTTTGACAACGCCACATTATTATAGATAACCAAAACATATAAATATCCCCTCATATTGAACAATAAACATTATCTTATATTCTGTACTTGATTCACTATCCTGGTTGATCTATCTCTGGCCATTGGTTTACCAGCTCAGATATTGGACCGACACAGTAGAAAGTGTCGTGATCAAGAATGACTACAATGCAAGACCAGAGCAACAATATGACCGAAAATGTCTCTTTACAAACGATAAAGATAATGATTTATTCTTGAGTACAATCTGTGCTTATATGGATTTATGTGTGTAGATTCTAGAAACAATGGGGGATGGGAAACTAATGGAAAGATGCGACCGAGTGGTATATTATGTAAAAGGAATGTCATGGAATCGTGGATCCAGATCATGTGATTTTGCCAAAGAAGTATATCCGACAAAAGCAGCTTCTTTCATGCTACATCCAATAATATACCACTACACACCAAGGTCCATGTGATATGCGTGTACAAATTCATTATTATCATCATGGATATTTCTTGATGGGTCTTTGATTGTTGGATGCTTACGTACAATGAACCAGTAACACATCCCAAACCATCCATTTGTAATGCAATCTGTCAACAGCCAACATTCATCATTCATACTACAGCATTGTGGAATCACATTAACATATTCATATCATTGTCCACAATGGTGGTAGCGTTCTTCATTATCTCTGGTAATCGTCTTTCTCCTATATTGCTGCTGCACAGACATTGACGCATACCACATGCCAAGTTGAAACAGTCAAATGAATACCCCTGGTTCTCAACATTGTTATCCCAACGATAACACACTTTCCCTGCTTCCAACGATAATCATTTCGTATTGTGCTGATGAATACACATTGTAATCGGTGATACTACAGCATTAAGATCTATATCTAATAAAACTGACTGATTGGGTTCTTGTGCAATTGCTCACTTGATGCCTGATTAAAAATGATCCTTGGATTCTTGTCGCTGTGTTCAAATACTGATTTGCATGATAGCAATCTTCAGCACTTTCATCAGCACAGTAGTTCTAGGTTTGAAGTGTTGATCAAGAGATATATTGTAGAAAACAGTCGCCGAGCGTCACAACTCGAGTATTGTATATCGTCCATGTTGGTTGTAAAACGCCTTTGGTCAAATGCATGAGCCATGCTGTCAAATTACATTTCCCTGCCGTATCCACGTGATATGATCCATCCTTCCTGCTGATAACGAGAAAAGTAAGCACAGTTGCATCGCCAGATTCCTGATTACGTTTGATTGCATATCGTCCGCCATCATCATTACAAGTTCAATGCGTTTATTGAAGGCACCATAGTCACTGCTGGTATGACTCCTAGTCCATATGCAACATTCTCTTGCATGCTTATCACCGCTCAATGAGATTGTACCGTAGATCATCCCTAGCGTACTTGTTGAATTCCATGCCATGGAAACCAAATGTGGCAATAAACAAGCTAACATCATATCATATAGCTACACTAAACGAATCATTACTTTTTGACCATGTCCCTTTATTCACCATGATCTAGATAGGGGGATCATATTACATAATCGCCTGTAGTAGCAAAAAGAGATAATAATGATTCAAATAAATCTACAAGCTGCTGTATACTATTGTCAACGTGCTGCTGCATCAATGCCAGGACCAAATCATGTCGATAGTTGTCATTATTGGAAAACCAATGGTAATGAGGAAGCTCGAGAGTATGTCACTGTTCAAGTTGAGCGAAATGCAGTTGAAATAAAAGATGTGAAGAAACCAAATTTGGCTGTTGCGCCTTGCTGCAGGAATAATTCACGGTGTTCAGTGTACCTTTGGTTAAAATGCCGAAACTCACAAGTTCAAATATCTTCCACACGCACACTGCTCAGAAAGAATGCAATGGAGTTTGCAACATGATTGAAACCTTTGGGTGCCATTTATGAAATAAAAAATAACTGGCCATGATTGATTAAAATGATAAAGTAATCAGCCATCAATGCACATAAGAGAGTACTAGGTTGAAGGGAATGCTGCGTCAAAACTGCAGTTCTATATACCGATTCGCATCACACCGCATTTGCCAACATCTTTTTAAGTTAAAGCAGTTTATTGAAATATAAAGTGTGTTTACTAGTTGATGAGATAGCTCTCCAATGATTGTAACGCAGTATCAATGTCTTGGGATGATCGGATGGTCAAACTGCATGCAATATAAGAATCAGGTCGAAGCACAACAAGTGCAGCTGGAGGATTTTCTTCTTTCATATAAGCGTTCAATCCAATTTGGGTCGAAAGGGATTCGGTTGATTCTGGATTAGCTTCAAGCCAAAAGTCATTATCCACATTGGTATCATCCGCAGCATAGGGGGGTAACGCGAAATGATGAGCATGCCAAACCGATTCAATCACCACACGATGTGCCACGTGCTGCCGTTCCCTTGTCTTGTTCCAGAAATCTTGCGATAATGGA
This sequence comes from Lichtheimia hyalospora FSU 10163, assembly GCA_025094155.1. NCBI lineage: Eukaryota > Fungi > Mucoromycota > Mucoromycetes > Mucorales > Lichtheimiaceae > Lichtheimia > Lichtheimia hyalospora. The sequence continues at coordinate 235,622 of PTRB01000007.1, forward strand.
CATGCAACATCTTTTTGTAGTCGTGAAGCAATCCAGACAAGTACGTGTTTCGAGCTAGGAATGCCGGAAAGAATTTCATGCATTGATTGGCGAATTACTTGGTTGTCCACGACACGGCGTTGCATAGCTGCTGTGTTTGGAATGAAGGATCCAGAATCACCAAGCGTCGATGGCAAGTATATGGGAGATTCTGGATTGACCTGAAGATGTAACTATTTCGCATAATGTTGTCAGTGGTCGGATATGCAAATGAGAATTTGAGCCAATATACTTACTCCCATCATTCGTTTTGCCATATAGCTTTGAAGTCGCTCAAAGGATGTAACTGCGTAGAATGCACATGAAGCCATCCACTCTAAAGCAGTGATTGTTAGCAAAGGTATGAGTGAATCAGTGAGCAGGATACTTACTGTGAATGAAACTGAGTTTTGAGATACCAGCTTTAGTCAATGAACCGGTTGCAGTCATGACGCCTTCAGCAACAGGCTCCCTCTGTGATAAGTTAGTCGTGAATCAATTCAAACACCTAACACACATACCTCGATAGAATACGAATTGAGCAGGCTTTCTGGGTCCTTTGCTTTGCCCTTGAGCACCAAAGATAATTTCCATGCAAGATTTTGTGCTAAAAGATGAACAATGAATCAGTTAATTCCTCCTTTGATCTACTATAAAGCAATTCTTACCATCTTGCAGACCCAAATTTAGACCCTGGCCACCAATAGGAGAATGACAATGTGCTGCATCTATATAAAGCATGTTTAGTCAAAGGGACATCATTGATAATGAACTAGTGACAATGAATCTTACCACCCATGACAAACATACGACCACGTCGATATCCATTTGCTTTACGTTCATTGATTCGAAATATGGTCAACCACGTTGGATCGGTTGGGATTAACTCCAAAGGAGCAACGCGTTTGGCGACAATATCACGTATTTCTTCAAGGGTCAATGCTTCTTGTTCATTGCGAGATATGCCATGTGTTGGCTCCTTTTTGTCTGTAAGTTCATAGAAACCAAGGTTACAGGCGATTCGAAAGTGGTTGGAATTTGGACCATGAAGTGGTATGAAACCACACACGCCTACTACATGTGTTAGAATATCATGGTAGAAAAGCTTTGAGAAACTTACCATCAGGATGAGTGAAAATATTGCCACGGTTGTTATTCACTAGTTTGGCGTCTCGACCAGTGAGAGTAACATCTGCAAGAGCAAAACGCGTGGCAATTGATTTGCCATCATAACGCCATTCATCACTTCCAGTATACTTTTTGCGCACCACACTGTGAGTACCATCTAAGGTATAGGGATCAGTACATTGCAAAAAGTAAAACACCGTGTATAGTTACCTGCACCAATCATGTACTTTGACTTGACAATATACGTGGTGCCATCGTCTTTACATACAATGGCTTCAACATGGTCTTGATGTTCCTCATAATTTATAAGCGATGTTCCCCAACGAATTGTCCCTTGCTCAAGTCCCTCCACAAGCTGGATCAAGATCTCTTCTTGTGCATCCTGTGACACCATGGTACCGTGTGGATATAAGCTTGCACCACCAAGAGATGCATCAAGATTTCCAAGAGCTTCACCATTGCTGTAACATCGAGCACCTTGAAGTATAACAGCCCGCTTGAGGAAATGATGTGCAATACCATCCATCGTCAAATGCTCCATAGAGCGTGCAGTGATACCAATGGCTCGTGTTTGATCCGTGGGACCATACTTGTAATCACAAATGTATATGGAATGTCCCATAGTGAGCATCTAAATGTATTATCAAGAATGTGTCAACTTGCTGAGCTGCAATAATCATGGATCATGTTATTATTACCTTATATGCGAAATAAAGACCAACAGGTCCAGCACCTGAAATAAAGACATCATAAAGTTCGCCTTGCATTGTAATGTTGTATTATCTAAAGAACAAAGCATCAAGTCGTAGTTGTCTTATATATCATACGTGGCAAGGAATCGGGTTAATACTGGAGCCGAATCATGCAGTTGACTCATCGGGGATTCGGCGCATTATCCGTTCCGTTTGGAGACTCTGCTAATTTAGTTTTCATGCTAGATCAGCCAGGGGTCGATATATCTTTACCCTTCTGAGCTTGATCCGATACGAAAACTTTTCGCTGCTTGGCAAAGCTATACTCTCTACAGTCAGATCTTCGGGGAGAGATACACCGATGATTCACAACCGTGATACAGGTGACGCACTCTATTGTGTGATCAGACACCATCATCAGTTGAGTACCGTGTTGCCAATGGCTTGTATCAGTTCTGAATGAATGATGGATTAGGAGTGCATGGTGATATAAAATGGAGCAAAATAGAAAGGCTACTAGTAGAGCAATCATCTTTATTGTAGCTCCCTTGAGAACAGCATCCTAAATCATAGCATAAGCGATTCATAGTCTGGTCGGTTTCATTGTGTTTATCAGATGGCGACTTTCCTATTTTAGCATTCATAGTCTCTTGCTTAGGTTTGAAGCCCACTGCACGTGCAGCAACACTGCAAGTATCGGTAAACAAAATCATGTGTCATGCATCAATCTTGTAATTTTAGTGTGGCTGGCGTCATGTGGAGCAGAAATCGAGTGCGGTCTTTCGGCCATTCATGCAAAGGCAGCTCAGCCTTGCAGTATGAAGATCCAAGGCTTAATGTGACTCATTCTCTAACAGTGATCAATGTGTATTCAGATCAATAAGGTCAACAGCATGTATTTAATTTTTCATGTAGTAGCAAGGTTTCAATTTACATTAGTGGAAAAAGTTGTCGCCAGCATTCCTGATAATGGTGTACTCTCTGGAATGTATCAATAATACCTTGTTATGCATGGACCATCTAGTTGCCAGGTTAATGGGGTACAGCAATTCTGTAACCAAGGAATGATGACGTGTGTAACCGTATAAGTAAAGGTTGGGAACACTTTATGCACTCATTTATTTGGTGAATTCTCCAACATACACAAGTACCTGACTATTGTCGTTTAAGGTTGATACCATGATCCTTTCACATAGAATGTCATTTCTTCAAGTTTATTCAGTCGAGCATTACCATCAAGGCACAATACGCAAGAAACAATTATAGAACAGGCGTCAGTTATGCAGGTTATACACAATCTTTTAATCTTTTCGGGGTTCCTGTTGCTGTTACGGCCGCCGACCTAACACCTTTTCTTTTCCTTTGCCATGTCAACATCTAGTCCGCATAATGACCATCTTTCACCAAATACACATTCGCTTTGCTCTCGATGTCACCAACTTTTAGGGAATCGACTCGTTCGTGCTTTAGACGGCACTTTTCATCCTGAATGCTTTACTTGCATGGTACACAATTCGTTCCCTTTCTCCTATTCTCGTTCTCCTTTTTCCCTGTTGCAACAAACATGATAGCTAATAGCTAGTATAATATGCATAGGATTGTAATGCGCCAGTTGCAGCAAAATTCTTTCCTTTCAAACTCGACAATGGACAAACATTACCACTGTGTGAACGCGACTACTTTAAACGTCTTGGTCTCGTATGCGACCGTTGCCATGAACCACTAAGAGGACCTTATATCATTGCACTCGACAAAAAATTCCATACCGATCATTTCACATGCAGTGTTTGCTCTACAACATTTGGTCCTGATGATTCCTATTATGAACATGATGGCAAAGTTTATTGTCATTTTCATTATTCAACCCAATTCGCCGTGAGCTGCTCGGGATGTCAAATGGCTATTCTCAAGCAATATGTCGAAATCGATCGCAAGGATAGTACAGAACATTGGCATCCAGAATGTTACATGATACACAAGGCAAGTAGGGAGGTGTATCAGAGTGTATACGAGGGGTCATATGAGAACCACGTCGTCTGAAATAATATTGTATATGAAACATCGCCTACAATCGACCTTTGAATAGTATTGGAACGTCAAAGTCGCCAATCCCACATTACGAGAAAAAGACGCTATTATCCATCATGGTATGGTTGTTTGAGTGTGTAATTCTTCATATATTCGTTGACATGAAGATGGATCTTGTAGAGCGGAAACCAAAGAATGATGCAGAATTGGTGGAACGACAACGCGAAATGGAAGAAAAGGTGTATCGGATTTGGACCGTACTTTCTGCTTTCGAAGGTAATCAAACAAGGGAACATGTGATGCATCATAGAAACTAATAGTAGTTCCATGAAATAGAGTCATCTGCAGTGTGTATTTCAGAAATGTTATTGCATGTCTCCAATGGATCCTATGTGGAAGGTGTATGTCTCTCAGAACGATTCCTCGTACATGTCGAAGCCCTCTTTCTTGGAGTTGATGAATTAGACAAGATACATCACGAATATAGACAAACAGGTAGAGTGATATGAATTGAAAGATGAGATTGTTTGCTTATGTCTTTATTATAGAATTCAAGTATACACGAGAAGCCAAGATGCTTTGCAAAAAGATCATCAATTTCTTCACTCTACTCTCCAAAACACAAGAAATGAGAAGATTGGGTATCACGCAGGAATTACTATCGTTGGTCACTGGATTGGCGCACTATCTCAAGATATTGATCCGATTGGCACTCACAACAGCTTTGAAACTGGCAAGAATGTTATATGTTTTGATAATATCGCTTATTAATCTTTCATATAGGAATTGGCGCTGGATCGACCAGTTGCAGTATCTCGATTACTTGCAAAGCTGATGGAAGTTGCTGGAAAAGAAAGCTACAGTCGCGATAGTCAACGTTTAGTCAAGGCGAAACCGACATCAGATCTTTGTCACGTGTGCAAGGTTGCAGTGGAAGATGAATGTATCAAGTATGGCGAATATCGTTGGCACAAAGCTTGTTTCAGCTGTCGTCAATGCAAGAAGCCTTTGTCCTCGAGTATGCAGCACGCCACATTTAGCTCAGCTGCCCAATCAGTGCTTTGCAATCAATGTGCCGGTCTCAGGAACACTGATGCTTCATCGGATATCTTTGAATATGTCACAAGGCTCACTCAATTTGCATATTTGCTACGCGTAGCATTGAGTCGCTTATGCAGCTATTTGCAAATTACAGGCAAGTTGATATAGTTATTGCATGACCATATACTTATATAATGCCTATAGATGCTCAGCTATCATCAGTGGACTTTTCAATTAAGATGCGCCCTTATTATACTAGAGATACAGCAGGTGCAAACACAAATCAAGTATCAAGACTTGCAGTGGAAGAAGGCAAAGAATATCCAACCCAAATTACCGACGCTAGAAATGTGCCAGCTACTGATCTCAACCGCAAAGTGTCGAGATCCTTCAAGACAGCCAAACGCAACACAATTCTCGGCAATGTGGATACGACACAAAAGATTTCAAAAACAATACCCGAAGTTTCAGTCAGCCATACCCGACCTGTACCCACACGTCAAGATAGCTTAAATCGACCCATCGATCAACATAAAGTACTTCCACCCCTACCACAGGAGGATGAGAATCGATCATCACAACAAGATTATAGCAAAAACAAGGGCATTCGACTTGATGATGTACCACAATTCGCAAAAACTGTGACAGAACGTCCTTCAAGCACAGCACTACCACCTTCCATGATGACTGCCCATATAAACATCAACAGTGCTACCGGCAAACCACGAGTATATCTTTCAGAGTTATCTGCACTACAAGATATGATTATTCGTCATGTTGCTGTAGTACAAATCGAAGCCTATGTGCGTGATTATTTCTCACCAAGCGAACTCCTCCACCTTATTGAGAACAAAAAGGCGTCCATTTGGGAAAAGCTATTCTCTTCGATTATGCATGGCAACAAAAAAGCCAACAAGGGCAAAGAAGTTGGAACATTTGGTGTATCACTGGATATCTTGACTGAGAGAACTGGTGTTGAATCTAATCTTGGTGCTTCAGCATCACCTGTGCGTGTAGCTGCCTTTATTGATGACTCTGTTACAGCTATGCGACAAATGGGTAATGATATATAATGGAATACAGGATGATGTTTACTAACGTAATATGTTTCTGTAGACATGTCAGTGGAAGGCATCTTTCGCAAGAATGGCAACATTCGACGATTAAAGGATGTCAGTGAACGACTTGATAAGAATCCTCAAGAAGTGGACTTGTTCTCTGAAAATGCGATTCAAATTGCTGCACTCTTGAAGAAATTCCTTCGTGAATTACCAGAGCCCTTGTTGACCTATAAAATGCATGGTCTCTTTACATGTGCACTCAAGCTGGACAATCCTTCTGTGTGTAAACGAGTTCTTCAGCTGGCATATTGCATGTTGCCTCGAGTCAATCGGGATGCTCTCGAAGTGTTATTCCTATTTTTCCGATGGGTGGCATCGTTTTCACATGTGACAACTGAAGTCGGCAGTCGAATGGATATACCCAATCTTGCGCGTGTCATTGCACCCAACATCCTCACCACCAACCATAAAGATCCACTCAAAGATGAATCATTCACTTCTATTCGTGTGGTGGAGATGATGCTCGAATCATTTGACGAGTTTTGTTTGGTGCCTGAAGACCTTGAAGCCTTTTTACAAGATCCCGTATTGGCCAAAGAAGGAACTGATTTCTCCTCGAAGGACTTTTTAAAGAAAGTCGAGAGAATTATGAAGCATAGCAATTCTTCCTCAACCATGACAGCATCCTCCTCTTCTGCAGCGTCATCTACTCATGACGTGCGATATAACGAATCACATCATCACCATCACCTTCATCATCATTCACAACAACCCCACTTCAACCCCACTTCAATTTACGCTCAAGAAGGTTACTTGCCATATCCCAATCAACATCCAACATCCGATTTTCGCCCTGCTCAATTCGGTATGCGACAATCCAGCTTAGCTCACAATAGGACAGCCACAGCTGATCACTAGTAGTAGTAATAATTAAATTATTATGTAAAATTGTTCCTTTCATGTTATGTTCTTTCATTGTCAATATGTGATTAATGAGTGTGTCTTTTATCAATACTATAATCTTTTCAAAGACAAAGGATAACAAGGAGATTAAGATATAGCAGTAGGGGATTTACGTTGTTTTCAAAAGTACTTCCTAAACTGCCCATGATGAGAGAGTAGATGATCCTACACACATTAATGCCAGAGTCTTCCTTCACTGCCAATGATACCGTTCGATCTATAATATTTCTAGTAAATGCATTCTTCAAGTACGTTACCCATCATAATAATATAGTTGAACGTTCTTTGAGAGCTTGTTTTGAGCAGGAAAGAGCGGCTCAGCACCACGAACATATTTCTCATTGTCTTTGGGCTCTTCAACTTGGATTCTCGCATATCCTTTGTAACATGCTCTCCATCATCCTCCCTCCCAACTTGATCGAAACCAGGCTCATATTGCTCCAAGTAAACTTCATTCTCAAATTTGTGCCATGAAGCTTTCTGTTATTAAGCATGTGGCTGGTGTTGCGACCCAAAGTCGTCGTTTTGCCTTCTCGTTCCACTTAATGAGTAACGGTTAGTATCATCGGGTATATGATCTATCAAACGTATATAGTAATAGCTTTTACCTTATTACAAGAGTCAAGTATCACCGTGGTGACCATAACGATAATGGGCGTCAGTAGGGAAACAATGAAAAGCTTGAAAGAACACAAAGAAAAAGATCAATGCACATGTCTGCTTTCATTGAAAGGAACAATATCCACCATAATAAACACCAAAACTTGAGCAACCAGTCAAAGAATTTTAATGGAGAAACGAGATGAGTGGGAATAAAGTAGGCGACAACATCCTTATTATATGAGCATTTTGTGCGTGTGATATCTCACAAAGACAAACGTTATTGTGAATGCCGTATAACCTAGTTGATTGGGTAATGCATGACCAAAGAGTTGGGGCGTGATTGCTTGTCCACCCATAAACATTATCAATTAAAGGGGCAAGGTAGTAATATCTATGATTGAACAATAACATCCCCCTCTATCAAGGTATTTTCTACATTTCATCGGTCACTCGTGACCATAAAGCCTATTCCTACAAACGCAAATAATTGTTGTCTTAAGAGGAATAATCCTGGTTCACAAAGCTGTAATATGTTACTTGGCTTAATGACTGATATGATTCTCCATCCCAGCTTTCCTCACAATGAGCATTATAGGAAACCATACTTATGCACATTTTATTACTTGTGATAGATATATTGACGAAGGTACGGTGGGTTATAGCTTATCCCCTTTTTATTGATGTATGTAATCATGATGATATTCGCAAGGAAGATGAGCTACGATCCAATAATCGATAGAAGCATGGATCACAAACGCGTGCCCATTCCCCTTTGTCTCTATTCAATGGCTCAAATAGTGGTAATCGGTTTTGGCTATGCTTGTTGCAAAAGATATGTCCACAGCTGCATAAGAAAATAAATGAGTTGAGATTGATATTTGAAAGTAGCATCGAATTTTGATTTACCTTCGACAATGATGGCGTCGGTTGAAGAGAGTAAAGTGGGTATCACAAAGGGTATCCTGACAGGCATCGACATGATCATCTGGTATCCATTGATCTGGAGGACATAATACAAATTTGACACTGCGTTCATCATGACCGATATGCAATAGATAATGATGATGAATAGTGGATTGGACATTGTCATTGGTGAGCATAAGATGCTAATAGTAAGAATAGGTAAGCTTTCATGTCATGCCATGCTAAGAAAAAGAAAATACGTACCTGAGGAGGATTATGGGCAACACAAGTACCAGCGACAACAATGTCGGTTGTGTGTCCAAGATGATTCTTCTGCTGAGTGATGATACTACCACCATTATGAGGAGCCAGCGTAGACCACCAAGGTGAAGGTGGATGCCAACAAGATAAAGGTGCTGATGAAAGACGCCCTTGCAATTGTTCCAATTCATTCAACATGCGTGCTTGGCTTGCAAGGAGTTGTTGATAGGTTTGAACATGCATCATGTATCGATGTTCACGTGCATCCAGTGATTGAATCAAGGCTTGATGTTGCTGTAAGAGCTGGCTTACACGATATTCAGATCGGCTCACTTCGTTAGCAAGTGCTTCAAGCTTATCTGCATGAGCCATACAACTAGCAATCAGTCGCACAAGTGATTGTTCCGCTGTTGATGGTACAAGCGCTGCACGAGACGCAATCGGTTGCATAATGGCAAGGCTGCTAGATGACGATGTTGACATGGCAACTGATTGTTGTTGCCTAGCATCTTGATGTCTCGCTTGGTTATCTTGAATGGTTGAAAGATCATTGGGAATCGAGTTGGAGTGGTTCAAAGTGGGTGGTGAAGGCTGAATATCCACTTGATCTTGTTCATCAGAAATAAAATGCGGAGTGGGATGTGAGATACTTAATTCTTCAACAACCAGGGCATCGATGCTATCATTGTCATTGAGTGATGGTGGTGATGGTGGTGGATCGGCAGGGGTTGTGGTTGTTGCAGTGTCTTGTTGCATGGAAACAACCACTTCATTTTTCGTTGTTGTGATGGATGGTTCTTGTGCATGATTTTCTGCAGGGCAAAGGTTACTTTGCATATTCACCGTTAAATCATCATTCGAGCCAATATGCGCCACTTCCACATCCTGCAGTTTATCTTGTTCCTCCACTAATGCATCTCCACCTGCTGTCGTATACTCCGTTTCCTGCTTACTGGACAGGGATGAAATAATCGTTTCGTTGTCATCCTTGTTATCATCTTCATTCTCTTGTTTCTCACACATTTCTTGTTCATATTCCTCACGTGCATTGGTTTCTTGATAAATCATCTCTTGTTGGTTGTTGTTGTCAAAATCATGTGATTTATCCTCCTCCTCCTCATCTTGATCAGTCTTTGTTGTCTTGGTCGTGAGCTTGATGATCTCCTTGTGCTCCTTTATTTCGCATGTGACCCCTTCCTCCTTGTTCTTATCAGTCTCGGCAGCAGTAGTACTACTCGATGAAGCCTTTCGTGCTTCTCGGCGTAAACATGCTTCACATTTAGGTTTATTGCTGCGAGCCAATGATACCGATGTTGAAGGAATAACGGTAGCTGCTTGTTGTGCAAATGCACTACCAGTGCTATGGCGTTTTCGATTCGTGCTGCTGGAAGGAGTCATGAGTGCAGCTGATGGTGGCATAGAACGCCTACGGTTGGCTGTAGTTGTGCTGCTACTAGTACTCCTATGGCTACTTTTCGTACTATCAGATGTCTTTAAATCAAGCACAAATCCTTGTTGGTCTTGTTCAATGGGTGGCAACTGAGGAGGTCTTTCACCCATCAACATGGCATGTTCATCATTTTCTTCTTTATTATGAAGCTGTGTAGCTGTCATTGTTGACATGGAAGGTGATGTTGACATGGATGGTATATCTTGACCTGATGTGCTGTTGCGTGGTGATCGAAATGGCGACCAGCGCCTCTTGTTGGCTGTAGCTGTGGGCAAAGGTGTAGTGGGTGGTGATGGTAACGAGGACACATGATTATCCTTTTTCCCTTTAGTTGGTAGCTGAGATGGAGGACGTTCCTGAGATGATCGTTTCTTCAAAAGCTTGTTGAATCGTGATGATTTGCTTTGTTGCTGTTGTTGTTCATTGGTAGTAGTTGATGAAAAGTTGACCATCTTGGCAAGGCTGGATGCTGTAGCTCGAGTTAATGATTGTCGCCGAGTCATATTATTATGTGTCGTGGATGTACTGGTACGAGTCGATACAATGCTTGCTTGATCAGGGTCTAGTGATCTCAATGATGTAGATTTGATCATGGCTGACAACGATGGCACATTACGAAGTGAGCGACGGCGTGATACTTCAGGTTCAATAGTCATAGCAGATTGTGTTGATGAGATGGAATCTCGTCTCTTTCTTCTACTATAATTGATCATTGTTATTGTTTAATAAACTTGCGTGATGAAAGGTTTAAAAGAAGAAGAGAGAGATAAAGAAAGAAAAAGAGAAGGGGAAATTGCTGCACAAAGGGGCAATAAAGATATGGAGGAAAAGCTTTGGAGCAAAAAAGGATGCTTAGTTTTCAAAGGAGAAATCGGTATATAAACACCCATGCTACTGCTGCCACCACCATCACCATCACGTTTTCTCCTCTTGTTGTGGCTCCCTGACCATCATTCATCGCCATAACTTTTGCATTCTTGTCACTCATTGTCCCTTTCTCCCTAAATCTTAGGGCAAATAGTTCCTCGTGCTCATTTTCTTGAATGGTTTGTAAAGACCGTTCCATAACAATCCTTTAATTCTATCTCTATCCTTGTGGCTATAACCACCCATTAAACTATACAATTACAATCTATAAGAGTACCCGAGGCGCAGTTTAAAGGGCATGTTACATGGTAGTACATGATGCAAGCGAGGAACCAGCTCACATCCCCTGATGGATCAAACAATAGGAATAGCAATGATGATAGGAGTTGTTTCTGCTATTTCATCTTACTCTCAGGTCCTCGATCTGGTCTGGTAACTAAAATTTCAAACACATGACGAGCACTCGGTTATCCTTCGGTGTGAGCCACGATATATGTTAGCAACACATATGCAGCTAATTGTGTCATTGTTTGAAACAAATAAATAGTGGCACATTGTGGCACATTGTGCACAAGAAGTAAGGATCAATCATGTTTGAAGATATGCTGTATTACAAGATGAATTGGAGAAAACAAGGAGGGAGATGATGATGACAATGATGGTTTGTAAAAGAATGCTATAACAGGTTATGGAGCGACCCATTATCTACTGCAAGTAATGTATTCAAGCTATCCTGCTGATCATTTCCTGCTTGTAACATTTCATCCAGCCATGTGGTATCATCTCGTTCCAATTCGAATAGCTGTGCAGATCGTGGTCTTTGTGCGAATCGCCATGGATCTAGCGTCATTGATAAGGTTCTTGTATTATCTGCTGATCTTGTATTTTCTGGCGTGGTATCAAAGTTGATAATGTCTTCAGGATTGGAATCGGAATAACTTGTCGATGATACTTCGCCACTTGCATTATTATTCTCCATGTGGGTGTTATTGAGATATTCATAGATTTCCACTGGGATTTGGATAGTTGATGTGAGAATGGCGAGCTCATTGTCGTCCACAGTATAATTATTCTCATCAACCATCGTTGTTGCGTCGAGATTTTCTTGTCCAATAGGTGCAACTGGATAAGTTTTAAAAAAGTCGTTGAGAAGTTTTTCGATTGTTTGAATAGCTGTCCATCCAATCCATATCTGATAAGTGGTGACCTTATGCATGGTCCTAAGATGATTATAAGTGTTGATATCCCAGGGATCTCGACGGTATTTCAGCATCAATATCCGTGCACTTGTCTCGAGACATGACGCCATTAAGCCATGTGGTAACCATTCAGCGTGGCAACAGTAATTGGCAGGATTATCCAATAGGATCTTCATCTTGTGCACAATTTCGACTGCTATTGGGACAACGGAATGTAAACGGATAATCACATCAATATCATCCAAATCCAAGGTATCCTCTGTATGTCGATCGGAGCGTGTTGCTATGGGAGCCAATCCCAGTCGATTATCGGGTTGTAATCGTGCTGTGCTCACATAGAGTCTCAAGAATGAAAAGTGGATCTTATACAATAAACATGTTGATTCGATGGAGAAGACTTGAAGAGGTGACCATTCACGCTTGTGATCATTGATGAAGGATTCAAAGGTGATCAATGCATTTTTAAGTGCTTGTTCAATGTCAATAATGGGTGCAGAGAGAGCTGTACTGTGAGATGACATTGCATTGATATATTGTGGGATGCGGAATAGGTTGTAATCGGATTCTGGAAAGTACATGAATAACCGGCTGCTGTATTGGGTAATAACGGATTCGGTAAAGTATGTCTCGACAAGATAATGGTATGATTTGAACATACGTAAGTTGCCATTGGAACGATCAAACTTGTATGAAGCTGAATCATGAATAGTAGCAGGAGGAAACGAACGACTGAACTTGCCAATCACTTCACGCGGTACTTGATCCACTGGATAGAATTGAAAATAAGCATTGACTTTGATGAATATAATTATATAACTTACATTCGATACATCCACGAACTGTCATGTTGTAGGCTGCCCAATAGGTCATTAACAATAGTTCCTCTTCCACGTCCGTCATTTGTCGCTTCTTATAAGTGCCATCCAGGATTCCCATTCGGCCAGCCATCATGTAACTCAATGCAAATAGTGTCATGCCGCGTTTGGTATATCCAAATTGAGATTCAAATAATGCAAGTACAACAACTGCTTGATATCGGCTCAGTGATACTTCAGTGTTTGCCTTATCAATCAAGACATAGGCGTAATCAAGAAATGGATTGCGTTGTGATGAGGATAAAGAAGTTTCCCATAACGATAAGGGTTTGCCATCGAGTAATTGAGAGATATAAGCGGTTGTGCCATAAATGATGGTCATCAAGAAAGGATCAGCGCTATCGGTCCAATAGCTTTGTAATAGCATGGTTTTGTTGAACAAGTTCGAGTACGGATGAATAGAAAAGAAGCATTCAATCAATCGTAATGCTTGTTGAGGTGGTAATGAGTTGAGAGGGTTGATGGGAGGTGCTTGATGCCCATCAAAAAAGTCTTGGGTTTTATCGAGTGCCAATCCACACATGGTAAATGCTGGTTCCACATAATTCAATAGCGTCAACCGACTGAAGCGCCGAACGACGATATTGACAACGTCAGAAGTAGTCCAAGTGAAATGTTGTAGCAAGTCGTACATTTTAACAGCACCAGCAAGCTTAGATGGATCCATGTCATGTCTCGTTACAATGGCATTGACAGCTACATTATCGGCACCAAAGTATTGCTTATAAATGCTGTCAACCCAGATTCGGATACCAGGCTCGTTGTCATTGCGATTGTTGTTATAGAGATAAGGAGCATAGTTGCCTTGGGTGCCTGGGTGACCGTAAGAGATGTGCTCAAAGATAAATTCTTTACAAAGAGTGGATGAAAAGTAAGCTGCGGGAGCTTCACTTCTTGCTAGAACAAGTTTGTTGACAACGGCATTTTTGGGTGGTCGACCCACAGGTGCAGGTTTAGCATAGGTGCATTCGATCTGTTTCTGATGACAACGAGAGCAAGGTTTCTGACCATCACATTTGACCTTTTTAAGTCTACAAGGAAGACAACTAACTTTGCGAGGAGTCGATGGTGATTTCCCCATCCAAGGTAGCACAACAAAAGGAGAAAGAGTGAAAGAGGTGTGTTGTGTGTGCTTGTGTGTGTGTCCACTGGCTTGGTTTCACTTTTTTATTGCTGCGCATTGATGGGTCACCTGTTCATGTTCCTTTTTATATACTTGATAATCCCTTTTATGATTACTGCTATCATTATACCATTGTTTATTGAGTGAATAAAGTAGAATAATACAATTATAAGTAATGCAAGGTTGATCTGCTGTGAGGTAAAAATGCCATGTGGTGGGGGACGATATCAAATATTGCGAGCCGGACAATCTCAGGTCGGGATCTTGTAACTTGTTCACTTACTTTCACTCACTCGTCTCTCTTTTTTTCTTGCTCATCTTGGCGCATCTCGTCTTCTCTCTTCAAGCAAGCAGTTGACAATGACTTTGGACGGCAACTTTACTTTCTCCAGTACAGATGAATATACACAACTGTTGACCGAGTTGCACACAGACTATTGCCGTGATCAACCCGAAGATGTGCTGCAATATTGTGCCAACTTTTTCAACCGTAAATTAGAAGAGCAACGTGTCATGTTACGTGAACAACGCAATCCCATGTTTCAAGGTAAGAGAGAATGGGTGTGTGTTTGTGTGTGTAGATAACTAGGTATAACTTGTATTTGATAACCATAGTAAATGAGTTTCATCCACTTGCTGGCAACGGAGCTCCTGATACCCACCCAAATGCCCAAGAGCACCTTATGGACAGTGATGACCACCGAGACGATGACTTTGATGAAGAAGAAGATGATGATTTCGATGATGAAGTGCGAGACAAGTTTACAACCGAGCCTTTGGGAGGACTTCCACCACCAGCATATAATCGTGATCGACGAACTTCTGTGAGTGCAGAATCCATGGCACCTACTCAAGGACGTGACTTTGTCAAACAAGTGATTCCAAAGACACAAGAACAATGTGAACGTATCCGTGCTAGTGTTGGCAATAACTTTTTGTTCAAGAATTTGGATGAGGAACAATATCAGGATGTGGTGAATGCCATGGCAGAAAAACGCGTTGCTTTGGATGAAACAATCATTGAACAAGGCGGTGTAGGCGATTTCTTTTATGTCGTGGAATCTGGTACCTTTGATTGTTACATTAGCAAGGCTGGTGCTCCTCCCAACAAGGTCACTAGCTATGAAGCAGGTGGTAGCTTTGGTGAATTAGCTCTCATGTATAATGCTCCTCGTGCTGCTACCATTGTTGCTACTTCAGATGCTGTTCTTTGGGCTCTTGATCGTGTCACTTTCCGTACTATCCTCATGGAAAATACTTCTCGTAAACGTCGCATGTATGAATCGTTCCTGGAAGAGGTGCCACTCTTAAAATCACTTGAACCTTATGAGCGTCACAAGATTGCAGATGCATTGGACACTGTTTATTTCGAAGCGGGTGCTACTGTGGTGGTTGAAGGAGATGTTGGTGATCGTTTCTATATTATCGAATCGGGTGATGCAAGTGTTTATAGATTGGGACCTGATGGAATGCAACAAGAAGTGAATGCTCTTGGTAGAGGAAACTATTTTGGAGGTAAAGAACGGATTATTTCCCACGTGGCCAAGTGGACAACAAAACATACTAAACTCATGATCCTTTCCTTTTCTAGAACTTGCGTTGCTCAATGATACTCCACGTGCAGCAACCGTTGTGGCACAAGGCAGATTGAAATGCGCAACACTTGGCAAGAAGGCTTTTACTCGTCTCTTGGGCCCTGTCTTGGAAATCCTTAAGCGTAACTCGGAGAATTATCACGCCATCATCAGCCAACAACAACGATAGACTACATAACTCACTCACAATATACACACACTCTCACACCTACACGCACACTCATACTTTTACGCACATCACACTCCCACTCAACACATTTACAATTCCCCATATCCATCATTCCCCAAAGTTGGATCAAAAAATGACATATCTAAAATGTCCCTTTTCCTTGTCACTTAGTATCTGGGCAATAAATGGTAACGAGCAAAAGTATCTTCTGATATCATCATACGTAACAGTGCTCAGAGAGAGCTCTTTTATATACATCCACATCCCCATTCAAATAATAAACGCTTACAGTAGCTTGACAACACCATCATGTTAAAAGGAGCTTGATTGGACTATAATGTTTATCTATTATCGCAATCCATACGATAAGCTCTAGTATAGATAAGCTCTTCATAATAACGATGAATGAAACTGTATACAAACAAAGGAGAGAAACATTATTGCGGATCTGTGCATTCCAATGCATGAAGACCAAATTTCAAGAGCGGCAGCGGAGCTTACAGTTGCCCCTTTGGAAGGATCAGCTCTAACAACAAGACGACGTGTCTCAACACGACTCGATTCAATTGAGCCATCCTACGCGACATATTTTTATTTGTTTGTATGCAGGGACTTGGGGTAGGGTATTACATCAGTTCAATGACAATGCGTGATACCAAGCAATCATCTTGATATAGTATCCCTCTCATTCTTTCAAGCAAGAATATGCAGCAGCAGCAGATGAGTGATAAGAAAAGAATGAGAACAAGAGAGCGGGAGTTGCGAATTGTGCAGCATTCAAATAAAGGGGATCTAGTATAGGATGTGGAACGAGAAAGAAAAAAGAGAGGGGGTTTCAGAGGAGTAACTTAAGAGGATAGGGACATCCAAGCGCTTTGCGGACCTATTTCTGCAAGACCCCTTCTGTGGTATGGATTAAGAAGTTGGGTGACCTAGGGCCATCCTTCGGAAGCCTTTCTTTCGCTTACTGTTTTCATGATGACTGCCTCTTCCCCCATTGATGTTGCACCACAACCTCCACCAGTTCCTATCACATCCACAGGCACTGGTATTGCCAATCTTCCCAATCAGCGACATAAGATTGTTGCAAAGAACGGCGCCAACTTTACGTTGATGGTCTGTGGTATGTATTCATTCATTCTTTTTAAACCTCTTGTGATATAATACACTCATACATGCAATGTATTTCAGGTGAATCTGGTGTTGGCAAGACTACATTTGTCAATACTTTATTCACATCCACCATCAAGGAACCAAAGAATTTGAGTAAACGTCGCCTTCGCCCTGCAAACAAAACGGTGCAGATCCAAATAACCAAAGCAGGTATGTTCATTCAACAAGTATTCATGTATAATGATCACTCATGCCTTTATAGAACTCGAGGAAAAGATGTTCAAGGTCAAATTGACTATCATTGATACACCAGGTTTTGGTGATTATGTGAATAACCGCCATAGCTGGATTCCAATTGTGGATTTTATTGATGATCAGCATGAAAAATACATGCGTCAAGAACAACAACCTTGTAGAGAAGGAGTGGTAGATATGCGCGTACATGCTTGTTTGTATTTCATCAAGCCAACGGGTCATACGTAAGTAATAATGTCGATAAGACCATGAATATTGAACATTGACACCCTTTTACTTTCCCCTTTTTAATCAGGTTACGCCCCTTGGACATTGAAGTGATGAAGCGCCTCGGCTCACGTGTGAACTTGATTCCAGTGATTGCCAAGGCTGATACATTGACACCAGCGGATTTGGCCAAGTTTAAACAAAATGTAAGCAAATATCCTTACTTGCCCCGCATCCACATGCTCCTTGTTCCTCCGCAACACTTGTTAACCCCTTTCTTTCTCCTAATGTTGCTCTTTTCACTACCATCATGCTTTGTCCCTTCCTAAACCCCTTTTCGATCCCCTTTTCCGCAGATCCGTGCTGTCATTGCTGCTCAAGACATTCAAGTTTATTCTTGCCCAATCGAAAGTGAAGACGAAACAACTACCAAACGTAATGCCAACATTATGGCAGCTCTACCATTTGCTGTTATTGGTTCCACCGAGGATGTTGTTACACCTGATGGTAGGCGCGTCAAGGGTCGTCAATATAGCTGGGGATGTGCCGAAGTCGAGAACGACGACCACTGCGACTTTAGGAAGTTGCGTAGTCTCCTAATCCGAACACATATGCTCGATCTTATCACTACCACTGAAGAATTGCATTATGAAAACTATCGTCAAGCACAAATGGAAACACGCAAATTTGGTGATCCTAGGTAATAGGATTGATTGGGTATCATTCGAGTCATCATCCACTCATCTCCTTCTTAGATCGCAACCTACTGAGAATGCCAAGTTCAAGGAAGAAGAGGAGCAATTACGCAAGCGCTTCACAGAACAAGTTAAGGCAGAAGAATCTAGGTTCCGTAAATGGGAACAACAGGTAAAGTATCCAGGAGAATGGGTAACCATGGTGATTGCTCATTGATATATCTATTCTATGCATTAGCTTTTGAGTGAAAGGGATCGTCTTCACAAGGAACTCGAATCGCAAAGCGAGCGTATCAAGGAACTGCAGAATGAGTTGGATGCTTACTATTACAGCCATCATAATTCCCCTAGATCCGTCAGAAAGTAGTTTTAGTTTCCTACCATCACAAGTATTCATTCATCCATTCCACTTGCTCAACTTATCTAATTGCTTCTCTCGCACATTCAAACCAAACACTTATTTTCCTTTCTTGAAACTTATTAATACAACAACAATCGCGTTATACGATAATCACTACAACAAACACAAAAATGCCAGGATTGGTGGGGGGATATGAATAATGTGATTCATGCAAAACCAAAACCGTTTGTGCAACCATGCATGCATAATGCTCTGTTTAAGTAATTAAGCTTTTTAAGATAGGCAATATAACATATTTACATTAAGTGGATAAAGTACAAAGGGATAGGGATGTAAGAGGGGAATCTACAAGTAAAGTTTATCGTGATCGATTTTTGATATACTTGTAGTATCGTATAGCAAGAAGGACTATTGCAAAGAGAGAGCATACCAAATGACCAATACCAAGGATGAGGAAAGGTGCTCCCCTTTTAAATTGATCAAAGAGCACACCGCCTACTTTAGAGACAACGATAATACCAATGGCACCACAGAACGAATAGGCACCCGCTACACTGCCTTGGATCTCTTGTGATACATATTCTCCCGAAAGCATGGCCATACCTGAAATAATCATACCTTTTTGAAACAAAAGAGAGATTATGAGTTTCATGTATGCATATGAATATTCATCATCACTTACCATATTGGCCGATAGCAATAAGGATCACGTATGCAAGACTGGTGTTACTAGTAGGATCCACTGACATGGAAAATGGCAAGCAGCCAACAGCACCAACAATGCCTGCACAAAGGACACCAATTTCTCTTGGTAGGTATTCACTGACAGCACCAAAAAACACAGCAGAGACAAGAGCAACAGCTTGTGCAATACCAGTCATTGTCGATGTGGATGCCATGCCTTGATAGCAACTGGCACCTACTTGGCAAACACCTTCTTCAATGTAATATTGTTGAACCCATAATGAAATAAAGTTGCTGACAATAATCTCATCGGAACGTGCGAAAAAACTGGTAACAAAAGCAAGCGCAATACGTGGATCTTTGGCTGCCTTAATGCCCTTGTATAAGCGCAAAAAGAAATTCTTGAACGAGTGCTCACCACGCACACGGTGAACAGTGGGTGGCATGGCAGGCCATAGTGCAAGACCAAGAACCGTACATACGGCACCAATGATGGCATAGCTGACAATAATGTTGATCGGATCTGTAATAGTATCTTGCATATAGGATAATTGGGAAGGAACATCAAAGAGGCAAAAAACAGCAAAGATGGCACCGAGACCTGTGCAAGCACCAATCAATGCAGCCAAGATACCATTTCGTTTGTGCATAGCTTCCACCATCATTGCTGCCATCATACAGGTTGTACCGGCTGTTCCAACCGAATAAATCAAGCGAAGGATCAATAAAGTTGGATACAAGTTGTTTGCATGTGGATAGGCGATGGTGATGACTCCCATGATCATCAACGAGATACTCATGATACTGCGTTTGGATATGCGATCGGATAATGTACCCCATACTACAACAGCAACCACGGACATGACTTCAGAATAGGTACCAAGCGATCCAGTGGCATCACCCGTGTTGTCACTGATTCTCAATACGGTACTCAATGTCCATGCTTGAGCCGCGGCAAAGTAGACAATAATGGACATGGATACAAAAACAGCAAATAAGAAACATACGAAACGCACTGGATTAACGTGTGGTGCAAGAGGAATAAACCATAGCAGCTTTCTTGGTGGGGGACCTTCATCATCAGTATTGGATAATGCTGATTCTTGATCAATAAGGCTCTTGTCAGTTACTGACATGCGTTCTTCAGTGCCTGCTGATTGCTGCCATTTCTCGACACTAGACGCTGATTGATGCTGATCCGGAAGCTGTTGCTCAGTCTTTTCTTGAAACATCAGTATGGCGAGGAAGAGGATGAATCACTAGAGCTGATATGGTGTTGGGTATAATGGAGAATATATATATTGTAGATCTGATCGGAAAGTGGAAAAGAAAGAACAACTACTGTAAATCATGCCAAGCTTTTTCGTATGAGCAGCATTATTGTTTAGAAAGGGAAAACTTTTCTATTAGCTCCTAGCGTAACGTTCTCAACTATGTAGCGGATGCATTGGGCGACAACGATGTGATCGAGTGACTTATCAGATCAATAAACACCGCTCGCACATGCCAGTGATTATGCTATCCAAATTTCTTTCGTAGCCATTGAGCAGAATAACAATGTCACAAATGATATCTTATCCATGGTTAGTATTTGGACAAATATCAAGATAACATTACATGGAAAGGATTACCCATTGCACACATATACATGACGAGAGAGCTCAAAGCAATAAGCATATAGGCGCGCTACTATGGTGTTGCACATGCCCGGTATAAACTTTATATTTCCGAAGGTTGCACCAACTGGCTCCAGTGGGGGAGCAACACTGGCTACCGAGTATAATCAGATGGTGGTACAAAATGCGTGAATATAGAAAACTCGTCCCATTGCTAGTGATGTTGATGTTTATCAGATGGAACACAATCCATTTTGTCTCAACTCCACCGACATTGTTACTCCACTTTCCTTGATTTCTGTTGTAGAAAAGCACTCTCTAGATCTGATAAATGTATTATTCAAGCGGCAATGTACCCGGCTCTCGGTACTGAATGCTACATATAAAAGTAAAACACATTGTGAGTATAACGCGTTGTTTACCTTGTATACACGCTCATATCACACATCATGCGCTTCTCTCTCGTTGCTGCTGCTACCATTGCTGGTTACGCTTCGCTTGCTGCTGCTCAGGATTGTAATCCTTCCTTTAACGTTACCGCTGCTCCTCAATGTATTGCTGATTGTAACAAGGTATGTGATGAGAAATGATCTTCTAACTTCTCCTTATCCTCTAACATCCACATAGAAAGCTGGCCAAGAGCAATACGCTGATTGGACTGATGATCCATCATCGCCCAACTTCATTCAATCCATGGGTTACCAATGTGGCAAAGGTACTCCTGCTTACACCACTTTCATGACTTCCTCCGGTACTTGTATGATGTCCTGCTCCAAAGATGACCAAAATGCCTTCACTTCATACTTTGCTGATGCTTGTTCATGGTATAACGAGCATTCCAAGGATACTTGCGAAACATCTGAATCTCTTGCCATGAAGCTCAAGATGGGTGGTGCTCTTGTTGCTGCTGCTGCTGTTGGTTCTGCCGCTTTGCTCTTTTAGACATGCATACCATACATGTATAATATCCGTTTTCTTTGTATTTGTCTTGTAATTTAATAAACATAAAATCTCGCTAGTAGAATCCGATACATTGAAACTTCTTTTCATAATCATTGTCGTGTGTGAAATCCATCTACTACTTCTTATGTGATGTCGCATGTGAAATGCACAAAATATAGACCTGGTCAATTCTGTACCACGGCTCCCACATAATCTAACTACAATGGTTTGTTGACAAAGTTCCTATGTACAATTTGAATGGTTCATTCAATTTTATTTGATGCAAAAGTCATGTATGATATATCATTATATGTCATTATATGGCGTTATATGGCGTATATGGCGTTTCCAATGTTATCATAACAAAGATCACAAATGTTCACAAGATCTCTCCAACTTCAACTTCCAGTGCATTTTACTATTGAGCGTATCATGTGATTAACTTAATCAATAGCCGATGGAAATACCGGCATTGCCGCGCCTTTATTGGAATCGTCGGAAAACTCTCAATGTGAATTGTCCCAACAGCGTAATGCACTTTCCTAGTTTCTGGGACTACCGCCTGTATAATCGGAGATCAAGAAGATCATACATACTTATCAGACATCAATGTGCATCAAGCTGAAGCTCCTCCAAATCCTTCCTGTGCTACAAACGGATTGTTGACCGCGACTTTCGCATCTCTAATGCCTAGGTAAACATTGACATATCAGATCAATTGACAGCTTCCGTTCAATGCCTTGTTGCAATTTAATCCAGTGAAACATATGTCGCCATGTTGGCGCCATCGGGGGGTTGGTTGTGCATGTTCTGAGATCGGTGTTTACCTTTAAACATCGATGCTTCCATGTGAGAATTCGTTACCATGATGCATATGTCAACTCGGTAGGAAGAAAGATTTCCATATCCAACCGCTAAAGACCAATGCTAATGCAATCTAACAATCTTATAAGATGATGGTTTCCTTTCTCGCAATGGTTATAAGATGCTCCTAGCATTTGATCTTCTTCATGCTCAATACTAAAAACTTTGTCTACACACAACAAGACTTTAGGGGATGTGCTTTTCATGCTTAATATGAATTCGATGGCAGTCAAGTAAAAAGATACACCATGGATTCGACATTTCGCTACTTTCAATATTGATAAAGCTGACGTGAAAACATGCCTACTATCGAGATCGATTCCACAACGTGGTAAACCTTATTAATCATACAATCCCCGTCAAGTTCTTAATAGAGAATATACATGGATAAAGCTTTATTGTGTTTGACCTGTTGCAAGTTTCCTTGTTCCCCAACCAGTAGTGTTGAGTGTGAACAGGGCATAAATCTTCATGAATGTGAAATAAAAGTTAAAAACCAAGAAGGCAGGAAGAGCAATGATATGCTGTGGCCAGCGAATAAGATGGGGTGAAAGTTTAACAAGTCGAGTAAGGAGCAGCCATACAAGATACGAAGCAACGATATTCCATTGTGGTAAATGGTACTGGAGGAAACAAAGAATGACAACAGATACCGGACCACTGAGAAGAGTGAGAGGATTGAAGAACTTGTCAATCATAGTGTATGACACAAATGGATGGCGTGTCCATAGGAAACGCTCTGTAAATAGTGAACGAAAATCCGAACGCCATGTATTACGAGTCCACCGCAGCACCTGCAATAAGAAGCGCCAGCTATCCTTAAAGGTCGATTGCAGTTGTGCTTCTGAACACACTTGCATATAGGTTCGCCATCCATGTGAGATCATCCATCGTGTGAGAAACTTGTCATCACCTGAATTGAGCTTGTACTTTCCACGCCAATAATCATTTGTAAAGTTGTGGATAAAGCTGGGATCCTTGAGAATGATGGTGCGATAAGCTGCTGTACGACCTGATATGCAGCATACTCCACCATCAATATGTGTCGAAGCTGCCACTTCAATGTTGCGAATTGTCAATCGAAATCCTGCAAGTACTTCCCATACTGTTTGACGTTTGCCAAGTGGTTTCACAACTTGAGATGTACCCACTCCACCAATTGATTCGTCTTCAAAGCATGCAAGAATATATTGCAACATTGTAGGTTTCCATATCGCATCATCATCTGCGAATACAAGGATATCGGTATCAGTGTGTCGGATACCTTCTACCATTTGATCGCGTTTGCTTGCTTTGGGCACTGAATAGATCTTGATCTTATCGGGAGCAATTGTATTCGCTAATTCTTGGATAGGATCTCTCATAGCTTCCTCAGTTACAACCAATATCTGCTTTGGACGACAAGCTAACCAAGATCGTGCAGCTTCCTTGAATTCTTCACCAGCATCAATGGTGGGTACAACAATAGTCACATCTTGCTCTGGATCATAGATGGGCTTTTCCAATGGACGAATGGGACGATATACAATCCATGCAAGTAACTTGATCAAGAAAATGAGATAACGATAAAAACCAATCACCCCCAATGGTACAAAGATAGGAAAGAAGTCGGCTGTTAGATACAGCATGATGAAAAGACTCAATTAGGTATCATAAACAAAGAAAGATGGTATTGACGACAATGGGATCTTTTTGTACTGTACCAGGCTTTAGCTTCTCATGGGTTTTCCAGGAACATCCACAACTTTATTATTGACCCTTGCAAGGGCGTCTTTGTTTGTGTCGGGATAATATTACATCCCCTCCTAATCGTGATTTCGTCGATCATTATCTCTTTCTTTTAGTGTACAGCAGAAATAAAGTCATTTGTCTCGGGATAATTTTGATGGGTTCCACTGCACAAGTTAAGACCCTCCTCCAATTCTCCATGGTGACATGGAGCATGGATGATTGTGATATGACATCAAGTAGAATCCTAGCATCCGGTAATGCTCTCAATATGAATCAAGACTGGCACTTCCCTGCCATGACCAACCATTTCTCTTATGGCTTTCTCATGGAATGAAACATGTGATTCATGTGGTGAGTGTATTACTGTAATGTTTGTCAACTAATTTTCCTTCTGGAAATTTCTTGGATATAATGCACGTGATTAATGCGTGTTGAAGAGAGAATGATAGTAATATTGACAAAGGAAACCGAGTTGTATTTGACATGTTGGTGATGTGTTGCAAAGTGCAAGTCGATAGATATGCACAAGATGCCTTATCGTGAGGTAGCCAGCCTTGTTCGGCATCCGCCCCTCTCACATTGTTGCCTTTTCAAGCGAATGACCTTGGTCATACCGTATTCCCCACTCTTCTCTCCCCAAACCTAGTCCAACTGGATTTGTTATTTCCCATGCACGTTATATTGTTGCTGATAATAGAACTTATGTTATGTTTGGTACTATGATGATGTATTATCGCAGGCATGAAATTGGGGAAAGGAAGGATGAATACATATTGTATGCGAATGTCATAAGCTATCTTTATTGTATCAGTGGCACATGAAGAAAAGTGGATTTCATCATCAATGCATGATCAGCAAGTTTTTGATCTATGGTTGATATGTTCGGAGGAGGGGGGAATTGATCAGATGGCATCGCATGATGGACCAGATAATGAAGCCAACAGTAGCTATTACCAACGTCTTTATTATGGGGAGAAGAAAGATCCAATGATAATAAATGAACGATATGTATGCTTTGTATGCATTAGAAAGAAAGAGTAGACTTTGTGTACATTTGCAATAAATAAAGAGAAAACTGCCGACTACAAAGAAGGTTGCACCACGTGCATGTTCCCCAACTCGGTGAGTTACCAAGAAAGGCGCTTCTTTTTTTCTTACTCTTCCTCCTCCCTTGACCCACTCTCTTGCTCTCAACGGCACAGTCCCTTTCCAACACTATGTCAGTTCAACTTAATCCCGAAGCACAACTCACATTCAAACGTAACTCTTCAAAGCATGGACACTGCGCAACCGAAACATGTTTATTAATCTTGTCATTGGAATATGTTATACATATACAGGTCCTCTTACTCAAGTGACGAAAGAATTGCTCTTGGTCACCAACAACAATGATGACCCGGTCATGTTCAAAGTCAAGACTACAGCTCCCAAGCAATACTGTGTGCGTCCTAATGCAGGCCGAATTGAACCGAAATCTCAAGTGGAAGTGCAAGGTAATTGATATATAAACTCGAGCTTATCTACGATACTCATTGTGTTTATCCTTTTATGTAGTGATCTTGCAACCTTTCAAAGAAGAGCCCCCAATTGATTACAAATGCAAGGACAAGTTTTTGGTGCAAACTGCCGTTATCAAACCTGCGCATGAAGCGTTGCCTATCGCAGAAATGGTAAGGGGAAGTGGTTGTTTGAAGGGGAAGATGATATCATATATGTGAAGGATGGAGATGATATGATGTGATACAGGGGTGGATGAATGAATGAGTGCAAAAAACGCGTTGTATTTAACATTTATGCAACAATTCTAGTGGAGCTTGACCGAGCAAGAGGATCGTCAAGGTATCTTTCAGCAAAAGATCAAATGTGTCTTCTTGCCACCCGAGGAACAATCATTGCAACAGGATGAACCATCACCCAAGGAACAACCTGTTGTAGAAGAACATCCAATTGAAGCAGTTGAACCTGTTACTGTAAGTTTGTTTTTGTTTTGGAAGGAGGCGGTATTAATTGAAACATCTGAACATTCTATTATGATTAGGCTACTGAGACTAGTGCTCCAGTTATTGATACAATCCAACCACCATCTCAACCTCGAGTCGATGATGTACCCAAACAAGAAGAAGAGAAGGTTGAACCCAAACCAGAGCCAATTCCTGCTGCTGCTCCTGCTGCTCCTGCTCCAGCACCCATTCCAGCACCATCTGTTGAAGAAGAAAGCAAGCCAGAGCCTATTGTTCAACCCAAGCCTACTCCTCCCGTTGCTGCACCTGCACCATTGATCGTTGATCAGGCACCTGAACCAAAACCACGATCTATGCCAGCTCCTGTTGAAAAGCCTATTGTTGATGAAAAGCCTATTATCGAGGAGAAGCCAGTTATCAATGAACAACCATCACAACCTATTGTGACCGAAAAGAAGAATCATGAGGAAGATGGTGAAAAGAAAAAGTTAGAGGATGAATTGCAGTCTACACGTGATCTGGTTGAACAATTGCGAAAGCAAGTGGCGACTCTTCAAAAAGAACAGGAAGCAACAGGTAATGGAGGAAAAGGATCTCGCAAGTTGGCATCCACAGTTCAACCCCTTGATGCTGTTCATCAACATCTTGCTGCTCTTGAAAAGCCCAATGTGACCGAAGGATATCCACCACAGGTCGTTCTCGCAGTAGCAGCTTTAGTTTTTGTTTTTACCTACTTGTTCTTTTAATCACTCGTATCCCCCTTTCCCTCACCAGAATCAATTATTACTCTCTGATCTGATCTATTACCAATGACCATTACCACCCACTCTCAAAAAGAAAAAAAAAGAGATTGCATGCAAATCATATTTAGATGTGTTTGTTGGTATATCAGTTTGAACATATTATAAACAATGGAATTACATATCTACATGGATGCGGATTCTAATGATGATGATGCAGAGGAGGATGAAGGTGCTATAGTGATATCGTCAATGACACCACCACCAAGGCACCAATCGTCTAGATAAATGACTACTTGTTGACCACGGGCAAGAGCACGAATAGGATCAATAAATTGGACATGGCATTGATTGGGATTATCTTTGCTAAGAGATACTAGAGCTTTTTCGGGTTTCATGCGATATCTGACTTGAACATCGACAAGGAGACGTTGGTCATTGTTAAGATTCACTGGTGGATGGCCTTGAATCCAGATCCAATCACGTGCACGGCAAGCTGAGTGAAAGAGTGCAGGATGATCTGAACCTGCCACACATTCGAGAGTATTATCTTCAAGTCGCTTATTGGCAACAAACCACTTGTGTTGACCATGACAAATGCCTGATGCTTGACCAATAGTATAACCATAAAGACCACGATGTTCACCAATAATAGTACCAGAGTCGATATCAATGGCTGGACCAGGTGGTTGATCAATGTATTCGGCAAGGAAATCAGCAAATCGACGACGTTGACCAACAAAGCAAATGCCATAACTCTCCCGTTTCTTGGCAACACTGTGTAATCCTAATTCGGTTGCTAGGTTTTTCACTTGAGCTTTGGATTCAAATTCTCCCAATGGAAACATGGTACGTTGTAATGCATCTTGGCGTACAGCGGATAAAAAGTAGGATTGATCTTTATGTCGATCTCGACCTCGTAAAAGACGACCACGTGAATCAGTACGGCAATAATGACCGGTGGCAAGCCATGTGTCTGGTGGCACTTGTGCCAATAGTGATCCAAATTTGATATGTTGATTGCATTGAATATCAGGGTTGGGTGTCAATCCCTTCGCATAGTCGTTCAATGTGTGCTCAAACACCTCGTTCCAATATTCTTTAACAAAGTTCACTTGTCGGCAAGGAATGGCTAGTTGATCACACACTCGTTGTACATCCTCCCAATCTTGTACGCTTGTACATACTCCTCGTTCATCTGAAGTGTCCCAATTGCGCATGTAGATGCCTTGTACATTATGCCCCTGCTGTTTCAATAAAGCTGCTGTAACGCTGGAATCCACTCCCCCTGACATGGCAACCATAACTCTTCGAGGTATTCGTTGCATATTGTACGTGTGTGAATATAGGAAATAGGTCAGGTGTGATTAGTTGCAAAAAGACGAATAAACTTTTGACATCTCCGGTTCATTCATCCTATCGGTAAACAATCGGCTGGGTATTGATGCATGGGCGCATAGTCGAATTGGGTTATATGGGTTGCTAAGCTCCGTGATTGTAGCAGCATAATCCCTGCTTTCCTTGTGGTGCCACACACACACACACACACAACACAACACAGCATATACATGCGTACATACTTGCACATCATGTTCTTTATTTAGCAGCAACACCACATACATTCACTAATAAATCATCAAGGAGGATATTATCCTCGAGACGCACATCATGCGATCTAAAAAAATGAACAAGGGTGATGGTCCATTCACAAGAGCATAAGAAAGGCGCCACAATGTACTAAGACGGGGAGCACGTGGATAACTGAGGAGCGGGGCTAGATCAAGTAATAATAATGTTGACTTCATTGTTCCTGCTGCTTGGTTGGCATCTGTCGCATCAGATATAAGGACGTGATGAATAAATATTTGTATGCTTTCACTGACAGACGATTCGCTTAATATGTCCCTTTTAAGGTGATCGCGTGATAAATCCACCTTTACTACTGAGAACCAAACGATCTGTTGTCTTGACAGAAGGTAAGCGGGTACACACTGCTTTACTTGTTCACACACACACAAGCATACCATCTTTATAAAAGAACATCTCAGAAAATTTCCTTTCTCTTCCCTCCTTTTTTCCCTTCACTCTTTGTACCAAATCACTTTCTCATCTTTCTTTCTCTTTATTCCTTCTTACTATTTCCAACTGCATACACATGCATTCTTTGTTGCTGCAGAACGACCTTACTTCACCCGAGCGTTCGCTTCCATCAAGCCCGCTTCTCTCACCTGCTGTTGTCACACATACCAATGCCAATTCTCATCATTTACACTCGAGCCATGGATCCAATTCCTCAAAAGATTTACCTGATCTTACAAGATTGCTTCAAAAGGTCGGCTCATCTCGATCAAAACACGCTTATCCTGCTGTAAAGCCAACATCACCACCAACATCATCTACTGCTTCCTCATCATCTTCCTCATCATCATTCTCGCAACCATCCACTGCTGCTTCATCCGCACCCCATCCTCGTCATTCACCAGTTATTCCAACACCAATACCACAACACCATTATCATCAAAGACCCCAATTGCCACATCGTACAGCATGCTCAAATTTACCAGCACAATTTGTATTCAAAAAACCAGAGTACAATGAAGAATATCAACGTACACATTTTCACCATCTCGCTACTGAATCCAAGGATTCCTTCTTGGGCTGGTCTGATCTACGACGTTTTTTTGTATCTGACACTAGTCCCAGCACCAGTTCATCTTTGAGCGGCAATGATAGTAATAACGGGAGAGCTTTAGAAGCTGATGTGATTGGCAACCAATTTCGTCATGACATTGAAGGTCGTTATGGTCGTTGGGGTATGTTAAATCTCTTGCTTCATTGTGCATAATCCTCAAAAAATCCCTCAAAAGACAGAAAATGGGGGAGTGATTTTGAGGCATTTTGTATTGGACCCTGAACTAATTTGCTCGTATTACTTTACTTGTGCAATAATATAGGTCGTTATATTGGTAGAGGTGCCGGTGGTTGTGTACGGTTGATTCATCGGTCCACAGATAGCAAACCTGTAGCAGTCAAGCAATTCCGTAAACAACTTGCACATGAATCCGACAAAGACTACATTAAGAAAGTAACAGCCGAATTCTGCATTGGGTCGACCCTGCAACATCCCAATGTGATCCAGACACTCGATATTATTCAAGATGGTCCCAACTTCTATGAGATTATGGAATATGCCCCCAACGACATGTTCAACATTGTCATGAGTGGCATGATGTCTCATGAGGAAATTGGCTGTTGTTGGCGCCAAATGCTACAAGGACTTGAATATCTACATAGCATGGGCATTGCACACCGTGATCTCAAGCTTGACAATCTCGTTCTTGACCACCAAGGGATACTCAAGATCATTGATTTTGGATGCTCATGCGTATTCAAGTATCCATTTGAAAAAACAACCGTTCGCTCCAAAGGTATGTTTCAGAATGGCATGATCATTCATGATTGTCAAGATCTTTCTCACACTGTATCTATGCTTATCATTATCATCATCAGGTATCTATGGTTCTGAACCCTACATTGCACCAGAACAATACACCCAACCAAACTACGACCCTGTAAAATCAGATGTTTGGTCGTGTGGCATCATCCTATTTTGCATGACCATTCAGCACTTTCCATGGCAGGTGCCACGTATGTCGAATCCTGCTTTTCGTGCTTTTGCCAGCAATCCTACTCAGCATCGATTTCGCATTCTTCGCATGTTGCCAAAAGAGTCACGTTCCATCATGGCATCGCTGCTTGAGCTTGATCCTACAAGGCGCCCTTCTGTCAAGTCGATACTTAATGATACTTGGGTCAAGAATATAGATGTATGCACCATCGACACGCCTGGTGCTCACCATGTGCATCATGTCCAAGAGGCATCTAGTTGCACAAATGAACGCGGCAATCTCGTCATCATGACTTCTGAACCACCTGGTTATGTCGCTGAAAAGGAACGGCAAAAACAACGGATGAGAGCATCCATCAATAATCCTTCACCACCATCATCACCATCCACTTCAAGACGATCATCCCCTGGTGGTAGTTTCACCCAATTGCTCAAGGTGGCATAAATGAATACGATACACTATCGTCTCCTCACTTTTTATTCAACAAATGATACACATCATCCTATACACATTACATATTCATCTCTTTACAACTTCAGCAAAGCGTCATGTCATCATCTTTCTTTCAAACCCCCTCCATGTATTATAACTTAATGTTGTATATGTAAATCTTCCTTTCGTTTGTATTATATACTTCCAAGCCAACACTATCAATATATAGCAGCCTTTGTGCTTTTTGAACACACATAAGTGACAAAGTGGATCCATTCAGATGCTCAAGAGTGTGATGTAACTGCATGCAGTATGTGTTTGCATATCTGGGGAAACGATATGCAGCTTGGCAATTGGAGCACTCGTGCATATGGATAGCGGAAATGGCTTTTTCGGTTATGTGATTTGTTGTATTGAAACAAGTGGATCACTCTCATATCACACACACACACACACACACATCTCATATTATTTGTTACCTTGGGCGGGTTGTGTGTGTGTGTGTGGTGCTTTCCACTTGATGGTGGTGACCTGTCATTTGGTGCGACATTTTTTGTACACACACATGTGGGTGCTAGTACATGTCTGCAGATTGTCATGCAACTTTACTGTGCACATCATCATTTTGATGATCAAAAATCATCTGTTTTCTTTTTCTTTGGCGGTTTAATATGCAGGAGTTCAAGTAGTGAGAAATTAGGCCAGGGGGGACGAGCCAAAACATATCGACGTACAAGTATAGGCTTGTGTTCGGCTTGTTCATAAAAGGACACGCCACACTCTCTTTTCCAAACAATAATATTACGTATGATTCACGACAACAGACACATTCGTCATGTCCAAGACATGTCTCGAGATGAACTAAAAATATCATGCATGTTGCTCTTATACGCAAGTTTTCCTGTTACAAATCACTCGTATGCAACGTCATCAAAACCTTCTTATCATTTTGACAACACAAGTGCAGAATAAAGCAAACGCATCAACAGGTGCGTATTGTATGCATCTACACAAATGACACTTTCTTGGCATAAGGATGTGCTCATCACTTTTTATGTGGGGTACTGTGTGAATGGTCGAGTGATGTGCACTGTTAATGTCTTTAGACCATCACCAGTGGTTTGGATGGTACTAACAGCATTGCAAAGCACTCTGATGATGATACGAATTCATCTTTTGCCAAGATGTATATATCAAATCAAGTATTATTCTCGCAGCGTTACTACCATCCATTTAAGTTGTAAGATGCTGATAGGATGATAAAACAACAGCTCATTATTCTTCTTTCGAAAGAGTACATCTTGGCAACATTGTTCTCATAGTTGGCATCATTGTAGAATAACTAGGTCGACATGGTTTACAATGAAGCCATTTGCAACCCAGCTCTTGCCATCAGCACTCTCTACACCATCTCCTATTTATTGATTTCAAGATCATGATCATTGCATTCTGAGTTATAAATAATGTGGATGTCCTTGATAGCTTTACCATCTATTCAGGTAAGACAAGTATGCTCACATGCCAAAGCGTGAAGAGTATCAGGTGCTTGATTATCTTGGCGGTGTAATCTCTTATCAAAAAGACAAGGGGAGGATATTTGAATTGAGGAGAATAGGATAAGATCTCAGCATGAAAAAGGTTCTACCGCGTGGTGCATGTGCATTCTTGACGGAGAGGAGGAGAGCCAGGGGCAAGTGAGCAGAAAACGAGACAAGTCGAGTGGGCTTTCAAACGCGGTGTGAAGGCATAGATTCTATTGGCTATAGGCCACGAGGAAAAACTGAAAAAGAAAATGGGTGTGCACGTAACGGACAACGCACAACTAGGATAACTGCGCCCAGCATACACAGCTTTCCCCTTTTTCATCTTTTTCATCTGCACTACTACTTCCATCATGGAGAAATTCAAAGAGGTACGGTTTCATGTCTTTTTTATTGTGTCCTTAAGATGGAGTTGACTAAACTTATTATACGTGTACTGATGCATGGTCTCACTTTTAGAAACTCGCCAACCTTCGCGCCGAAGCTGACGAAGCCAATGCCCATGCCGATGAGCTTGATGCTAAGGTCAAGCAACTTGAGTCAGAGCATACTTCCAAGGACCACGAACTCTTGTCCCTTCAAATTCGCGTCAAGAATCTCGAGGAACAGCTTGAAAAGACCGAGAACAAGCTCAGGGAAACCTCTGGAAAGTAAGTAACATGGAAAAACAAGGGGTGGTTGTTGTTATTATAAATGTGGATCTCATGATACTGATTGTATATCAACGCACACTCACACATAGGTTCAATGATGCTGATCTCAAGGCTGAAGAAGCTGAACGTAATGTTTCCAACCTTGAACAAGAGCTCGGTGAAAAGGAACAGTTGCACGAAGAGTTGCAGGAAAAGTACAAAACTGCCAAGGCTGAATTGGATGAACTTGCACGCCAATTTGATGAGCTGTAAAGCCATTCTTGCCCTATCCCCAACAGTCCCTATTACCCAGTCCATTCTCAAGGTCGAGTAGCTTCTTTCTCATCAACATCGCAACACACATATATTAATCACCCCGATCAAAAAAAAAACTCGATTCATGCGTTTGCATGCTCATTATCAAATGTTCACTGTCTACTCATGATTCAAGCGCATAAATGGATATATCGAATTAATCATTGGGTGATATATGGTTGGGCAATTTGCGGATATGGGGTATAATGAGGAAAAAGGATCGGCTATATTCTTTGTAACAATGTCACATTTGCTATAAAGGGCCTAATGCTTGGCAAATTTTCTGGAGTGCAAGTGGATGATTGTGTACAGTAAAGAACCATCATCAGGATAGTTACCTTATAATATCTTTGATCCTTTCGTAATATTGCATAATGTCTTTAAGATGCATGTAGAATAATGAGTACAACGGGATGGTATTTCTGCTCTTGATGTTGTAGCGAGAATAGGAGGGGCCCTTCCTCTTTCAATCGTAAATAATAATTGAATGTCTAATACACCACCCATTGATTCTGGCGAGGACAATGTCACTAAGAGTAAAAGTGTCTCGAAAATGTCAAATAAGAAACATCATTGTGGAAGATCCAGGGGGTTGAAAATAATATAACATTGGGTTGTGATTATTATCCACGAACCCATGCTAATAACTTTCTCTTTCCGAGCATCATGTCATTTTTCACCAAAATCATGGACAAGACAAGGATAGGTGGTAGCCAGATACCATCCGAATCACCACCTGCTACTACTATAGAGAGTAATACTCGATACAGTAATCCTTACACTGATGGAGGATATTTTCGCCATACATCAGAACCATCGACTGCAATCGATCATCACCAAGTGCTATCTACTACGTCATCAAGCACAAATCACGTTGCTATACCTGACGAGCATAACAATGACTCGTCTTCTTTGTCTTCATGGATCAGCAATCACATATCCAGTATTCCATCAGGTATCTCTCTAAAGCAATGTATAAATGTAATTTTGATCCAAGTGCTCAAATGGAAGTTTATTACAATAGAACATGCCAGTGCCCAGAAATTAATGGAGCACCAAGGTTAGTGTGATCATAATATATATGTACATGAAGCAAGCTCTTATTGAATGTTGCATATGTATATCCTTGACTTTTTGTAGAAGCTCAGTACAAACGCTCCAAGTTGCAGAAGAAATACCAAGAGTATGATCAGAATATTGTTTCACAACGAAAGAATCGACCACGTCTGAAGTTGAACGATTTCAACTTGCTACGTACACTTGGGACGGGTTCATTTGGACGTGTGCATTTAGCTCAGTCACGACATAATGCACGCTATTACGCTATCAAAGTGCTGAAGAAAACCGAGGTGGTGCGATTAAAGCAGGGTATAAAATTGAAAATGGATTCAGTTGCCCATTTATGCAAACTTATTCGTCTTGTGTAGTGGAGCATACAAACAATGAAAAACATATTCTCGAAGGGGTAGCCAATCCATTTTTGGTTAACCTGTGGGGAACATTTCAAGACGATAGCAACCTTTACATGGTCATGGATTATGTGCCCGGTGGTGAGCTTTTCAGTGTACTAAGAAAGAGCAAGGTGAGCTGTGACTATGTGCTACATGTGCAATTTCCTGAAACCATTACTTTGTGTACCAGCGTTTCCCCGACCATGTGGCCAAGTTTTATGCAGCGGAGGTGATACTGGCTCTCGAGTACCTGCATACAAGGGGGATTGTGTACCGCGACCTTAAGCCTGAGAATCTACTGTTAGATTCCAATGGTCATATACGAATCACAGACTTTGGTTTTGCCAAGCTTATACCTGACAATGTGACATGGACGCTATGTGGGACACCCGATTACTTGGGTATGTTGACATCATTATATAAAAAGTGAAGATAAGCATGCTCATGTAAACGTCATCAATATTAGCGCCTGAGATTATTCAATCCAAAGGCTATGGCAAATCAGTTGATTGGTGGAGTCTGGGTGTGCTGATTTATGAAATGTTGGCAGGTTATCCACCATTTTATGATGACGATCATTTGAAACTCTATGAAAAGATCATGCATGGCAAGATTCGATGGCCAAGTTACTTTGATCCTAATGCCAAAGATTTGTTGGCAAGGTTGTTGACATCAGATCTAACACGACGCTATGGTAATCTCAAGAGTGGAGCTGAAGATGTGAAGCGACATCCATGGTTTACAGCGGTGGATTTTGATCTTGTGGCAAGTCGGCAGATCCGTGCACCTTATATCCCGCAAATCCGCGGCAATGGCGACACGAGTCACTTTGACAAATATCCCGAGGCAACTGAACGTTATGGCATACCTGCAGATGATCCTTATGGTCATCACTTTCCCGACTTTTAATAGAATGGATATCAGATTATATGATAAAATCTTTTATATGTGTATTCCATGAGTGTATATCAAGATCCGCATATTGGGCTTACATATGTTGCACAGTATTCCCCCATGTCGATCCCTCTCTTAAAAGAAGATTCCTGGCTTTCCATAGTGCCTACACACCGACATGGTTTATGCATTGACAGATCATGATCCCTTTTTGGGTCACTTAAAAGAACTTTTATCCTTTTCCTTCTCTGGTTAATGTTAAAGCAAGTGAGGAAAGCAATAACAAAACAATGCAAATGAGCTCAATTAAAGCTTGGGTTGCACAATCCAACGCCATTTGATGCACACACCACCATCACCACCACGTACACATTTGCAAGCGTAAATGACCTTATAATAGGGATCTTCACACTTTTAGCGTGATTCCTTTTTACTTTTTTTCTTATATTCAACCGAAAAGGGGCAGCTATAGTCTTTTTTCTTTAGCTTCTATCTTATCCTATGGCGACAAGTTCTTTGTTGCTTCGTCTACTACTGGTGGTGGTAGCTATTGTTTTGTTGGTGTTCTTCACTTGCACAATGACAAATCGTAGCCTGCTTCGTGTCTCAATCACCAATCAAGCCAATGAACATTACGATCTACCTTGGTACAAACACGCACATAGAGCACTAGTGTCTCCGTTGTTGTCAGGAAACGCTACAAGCGAACGTCAAAAACTACAAGAGTATTGGGTCGATGCAGCACAAGTGTTGGCAGAGAGGACGTTTGGTGACAAGTTCAAGGATAAAGTACCAGGAGCACATGTTGACGTGACAACTTTGCGAGCAACTATCGATGGGTGGACGCGTGTAGCAAAAGCAGGGGAAACTGATGTTGGTCAATGGATCTACAGTGATAATGTAACTACGATACAACACATTCAAGATGAATATTACAGTGCATGTGATCATCAGTTTTACGCCACACACAGTAGCAGCGATATGCGTGATGCAGTACGATATCGATGGCAACCTGAACAAGAGCATCCATTGTTAGCTGAGAATGTGAATAGTAGCAGATGGTGCGAATTGCTCGATGGAAGAAATATTATGATAGTCGGTGATCTTGTGCAATATCAGATTCATGAGCTACTCCTTGATATCTTACGCGATGGACCCAGTGTGTGTTATGGTGAGATGGGTTGTAAACGTATGTATCATGATTTATACCACAAACATTTCAACTAACACATATTAAGATTAGCTCATACGATCTGCCAAGAACCACATCCACCAGCAACATTACGCTATTATCGGAATGATATTCTTGCCAATAACAAAGAAATGGTTGATCCAGGAGATCATGGTCATCCTTCAGCTTCTATGGTGCAGGCACCCTTCATGCACAAGTTTATGCTACGCGAATATGATGTTTACATTCTCAATGCAGCAGTTGTCACTGGTGACAATGATGATTCATTTATGCAACAACTTGTCAATACTTTATCCATATTACGACAATATAAACCCAACGCCTTGGTAATCTATGTATCATCCTATCATGGTCATCCACACTGCGATGATGCGGATAAACCACTGGATAAGCAATTAACGGACATTGAGCGGAGGAGACTACCATATGGGTGGAGCGAAACAGCGCGGCGTAATGCTGTAGCACGCGTTATTACTGAAGCTGCAGGTGGCTTATTTGTGGATCTTGGTGCAATGATGGAATTAAGACCTGATGGACATATTGGTGGTCAAGATTGCTTACGTTATTGTATGCCCGGTCCTTTAGATGCGTGGGGAACTATCTTGTACAACGTCATGTTAGCTACAGTGTCATTGGTGGACTAAAATCCGCGCACTTTTCTCATATCAATATAAATGTATGCATACTTTGGACCTTACTAGTTTAGTGGATGTGAAAAAGAAACAAATCAATAGAAGGCTTTTTTTCAATGACAAAGTGATATACTGGGGATAAATGTGTTGATGTTTTGCGTTGGTGTATGGGATGAATGGCTATAGTGTTTAAGAGTAGTACAAGAAATGATTGTGTGAGCGGGAGACCACGGAATCTAATTGTTTCCGGATGGATAAGCAGCTGCCAAGTTTGGCACAGGGTGACCATTGTTGGATGTAGCAATACCATCTTTAATGGTTGGTTTGCCATGTTCCTTGACAACTTGGGTAGCAACATCCATGAAGTCTTGAATTACTTCAGCAGGGATTTGATAATGTAGCACAATGCGAGAAACAGTTGCACCTGGTGTGGCATTAATCTTAATATTTCTCTTGATAAGCTCGGCAGCTAGCGTGTCGATTGTCAAACCAACAGTTGACACATCAATGAACAACATGTTAGTGTGGCAAGGCAACACCAAATTGATGCCTAGTGATTGCAAATGCTTGACAAGACGTGCAGCTAATGCGTGTGTTTGTGGCAAAGTAGGAACAACCGTATCAATACAGTGACGCGCAGCAGCAGCCTATGGTTATTTGTGTAAGCATATCTACCAGGAATGCGTATTCAAGTCATGTGAGTCGTTTTACATACCAACGAACCAGCTTGACGCCATCCACCACCCATGAGTTTACGCAAATGGCGTGCTTTGCGAATACGTTCCTTGTTGCAAGCAAGAATGGAACCAATAGGTGCACCAGCACCCTTGGAAAGGCAAACAGAAACGGTATCAAAGAGCTTGCCATATTCCTTCAATGGAACACCAGAAGCGGCGCTTGCATTCCAAAGACGAGCTCCATCCAAGTGCATCAATAAACCAAACTCATCAGCGACTTGACGGATACGCTTGATCTCTTCAATGGGCATCACCATGCCGTTCAACGTATTCTCAAGACCAATGACTGGTAATACGCAAGTTATATCAGCGATTCGGAACGATGACAAATCATTTTCAAGCACAATGTTTGTTACCTTTAGTGGGTGCACCGCAGAGCTCATCCGTGACAATGGCTGCACGAACATCTTCAGCAGTTAAATAGATACCATTCTTTGGCATTACAGGAGTTACACTAGCTTGTGAATGATAGCTAAGACCACCACACTCGTGAACATGGATATGTGCTCGAGCATCACTCAACACAGAATGTGGGGGCTGTGTAAGGATGGTACGTAAGCCAAGT
The DNA here is from genome assembly GCA_025094155.1 of Lichtheimia hyalospora FSU 10163. Lineage (NCBI taxonomy): Eukaryota > Fungi > Mucoromycota > Mucoromycetes > Mucorales > Lichtheimiaceae > Lichtheimia > Lichtheimia hyalospora. The sequence continues at coordinate 274,787 of PTRB01000007.1, forward strand.
TGATTGGACATGGTACCACTAACGCAGAACAAAGCAGCTTCATGACCCAATAGATCAGCCATGTAGTTTTCAAGAGACTTGACATCGTCATCAGCCTAGGTAGTCGCCAATGAAATGATTCGTCATACGGTATGGTTAAGCGTGCGAAAAAAATCAGGGCAATGATGCATTGTTCATACCTGGAACACATCATCACCACGAGATGCCAACTTCATCACTTCAAACATCTCATCGGTAGGCAACGTAGCGGTATCACTAGTGATATCGTACACACGGGCTGTAGTGCTTGCAGGAGACATGGTATAAGCCGATTGAGATAGAGAATGAAAAGAAAGAAAAAGAGAGAGTCGCCTCTTATCAGCAATTGTGCTGTCTTTTTTTTTTTTTTTCTCACTTCAGGACCAGCCACTATGGAGTTATTTTCTCACGATCGACCGAATGCCGGACGAATAGTGTTTAATGCTCCCAGGCGATCAAAATTGTCTTTTAATAGTGAACGTGCACTTGTGCTTTTCAAATCCCGCCACATAACACTTTTACGGCATTTATCGCAATGTGCTATTGGTTGTTTCACCGCTATTTGTTTGCTTTGATCCATTATTGTTGGGTCAAGCATGATTTTTCCCTTGGCACCATTGCAACATGCACGATGGGATCCACATCCACCATTATCTTACCTCGGTGCATTTCTAACATTTCAGAGTCGATAGACTAGTCAATGTTTACACTTTTCATATTTGGGATAGGAATGGGTCGATAAGCAAAAGCAGTGAAACAAGGAAGGGACAAATGAGTTATCGGCAACAATGGTGCTCCACAGCACATCTCACTTGGTGTCACTCAGATCAAGGCATGACTCGGGATGAACCACGTTTTCCATAAACCCCTTATTTCTTATAATCAGTTGATGGATCCTGCCTTTTTGGGAGTACGCAAAGATTATCTATGTCGGACTTGCCTATGCATAGCCATCACACTGCTTCCCATCTACAATATATAATATTCCCTCACAGTTCTCCTTCCTTTCTCTTGTATTTCTTTTTTTCTTCTCTTTCTCTTTTCTTCCTCTCTCATTTACCCATGTCAGTCGAATCCTGTCCAGCTACTTTTGAAGGTGTCGAATATATACGATGGATTCATGTAAGATCAATTATGCAGCCGCCTTTATAATTATCACCAGTATGCTCATTTCTTCAATTTAGACAATTTTTGGTGATTGCGTATATAGCTGGCAAGATTGCTTCAGTTGGGTACTTGGTTACATATCCATCCTTTGCTGGTTGAATGCACAAATGCCGTAAGTGTATGATAGCATTCCTCGCATAAAGTCGAGTCGATTCTCATCATGCAGCTTCCTCTTTTCATTCACAGTCAAGTAATCAAGAATTATAAATGTCAAGACGCCGAATCGCTCTCCTTTTCATTCCTCACCGTTTGGTTGGCTGGTAAGAATCAAAAGGGCAGGACAATGAGAAATCAAGTTGCCTAATCGAGTTTATTGCAGGCGATGTCGCCAACTTCATTGGTTGCATATATACCGGTCAGCTTAACTTTCAAGTGTATCTCTCTATTTACTTTATTTTCATCGATACCCTATTGTGCTTCCAATGGCTTTATTATGCCAAATATCCAAACAACCGGTTACGTCAATGGTTCAATCCCGATTTGCAAATGGATAAAGAGCAACTCTTGAAGACAACGGCTGGTGACGGTACTACCGATATTGCCAGATACGGTTCAGTAGCATCGTCATCACGCACCCTACTCATGGCTGGTCTCCTTGTCACACTAACCCGTATGGCATCACCTGAGCAATCCGTTACGCTGACGACCAGTATGGTGGCATCACACGACACAATCGATGGGGCAGATATGTCGCTGTTATCACAAGATGCTGATACCTTGTGGATGGGTCGCTTTTTCGCCTGGTTGTGCACCTTTCTTTATCTCTCTTCAAGACTTCCACAAATCATCAAGAATTACCGACGTCAATCTGTTGAAGGATTGGCTATGGCTTTGTTCATGTGTGCAGCTGCAGGCAATTTCACTTATACTCTTGGCGTATTTACCAATCCCCACCAAACTCGTCAATCTTTGCTTGAATCCGTGCCTTATATCATCGGCAGTGCCGGTACTCTTGTTTTCGATTTAACCATCTACATTCAATATCGCCTTTACAACAATGATACCCGGGAGAAGAATGTCGATCGTGTTTTACAATTGCCATAGATATTTCATCTTTTCTTCCACCACATCATCTTTTAGCCCTTATTCCCCTCAGACACGCACATCTCACACCAGAGCTTGTATATAGATCAACCCGCATAATACACACACACACACACACACTACTTGAGATTCCCAACATAAATTTTGATTCAAATATTATTCCTTTTGTGTCATTGTGATCAATCATTGTAAGAGGAAGTTGGAGGATATAGAATTATAAGAAATGTAATTGCTGCTGCTGTTGCATTTGTTTGTTCACCAAAATTTAAGTGCTGGTCCAGAAAGGCTGATCTACCTTCTTAAAGTGCCACGGCTCTGAAGGTGATAAACTTGCTCAAGTTCCGCCTCCAGTGCCTTGATTCGAGCATGTTGATCTTCCAAATCCTTATTCAATCGGTCACGTTCTGACACCAACTATACAAAAATGTTATTAGAATAATGATCCTTCTCATTGTTATATGCATCCGGTTATTTACCTGTTGTTCCCATTGACGGAACCGGTTTTCTTCAGCCTTCACTTGTTCTGTGAATTGCTTACGAAGCAAGTCTTCCTTTTCACGATGCTTGGGATTCTCGTATTTCTTCACCCTATAAGATGGTATGAGTATCCGTCACTGATGTATGATCAATTCATCAAGAACATACTTTGGTTCACCAAACTTGCGAGAAGCCATTTGTTGTTGACGATAGTTTTCATAGTGAATCTCTTCCGTCGTCGATATCAAATCAAGCATATGGTTACGGATCAACAAGTTGCGTAGTTTTCTAAAATCGCAATGATCTTCATTTTCCACTTCGGCCACACCCCACGAATATTGACGACCCAATACTTGACGACCATCAGGCGTGTTGACTTGTTGCGTGGAACCAATGATGGAGAATGGCATGGCAGACATGATATCCTTGTTTCGTGATGTCACATCCTCTTCATCACTCTCGATAGGACAAGAATATATGCGAATATTTTGTGCTTCGATCGTTTCGAGAATCTAAGAGCAAGCATTGGATTAATCACTCTATGCAAACTATTTCTAGTAGACTTACACGTTGCTTGAATTGCGCAAGATCATTAGGTGTAAGGGTATCTGCCTTGGCAATGACAGGAATCAAGTTGACACGGGATCCTAGACGCTTCATAATCTCAATATCCAAGGGCTTCAATCTATGTTAATAGTATAAGTAAAACCGACTTGATTATTTTGTATAAACAACTTACCCATGACCATTGGGTCGAATAAAGTAAAGGCAAGCGTGTACACGCATATCAATGACACCTTGACGACTGGGTTGTTGTTCTTGACGCATATAGTTTTCATGCTGATCATCAATAAACTCAACCACAGGCAACCAACTATCATAGTTGTTGACATAGTCACCAAAGCCGGGAGTATCAATCACATTAAGTTTGACCTTGAACATTTGTTCCTCCAACTCTGTATTTCAACAATGAGGGGAGAAGAATGTTGTTGTCAGCCACACAAAAGATCACCAACACTATCCTATCCATGTCAAACACATACCTGCTTTGGTAATCTCAATCTCGACAGTGCGATCGAGTTGCTTCTCATGACGCTTTGCAGGATTCTTATAGGACTTGATGGAAGTAGTAAAGAGTGTATTGATAAACGTTGTCTTGCCAACACCCGATTCACCTTTTTAAAAAAAACAACTCCAATGTGAACCTTTATGGAACGAGATTGTTGTCGAGATGAAGAAAAACTCACCACACACCATGACAGTGAACTTTGCACCACGGTTGGTGACAATCTTGTGCCGTTGGTTGGGCAAATGAGCGACACCAATACCCGATGAAGAAACGGTGACAGGAGCCATAGGAGACCAAGAGGATAGACGAGAGATAAAAAGAAGGAAATAGAGAAAGAGAGAGAGTGTGTGTGTGTGCCTTAAGGAGTGGTACAAGAAAGAAGCGGTGTGAAAAAAAAGGAAATCCAACGAAGCACAGCAGCAAGATGTGTATCTTAAAGAGGTTCCAACTAATTGATGAATGCCACCGACTCATGTGTAACCTATTGAGATTATCTCGAGTATTCTATGTTTGTTATGCAATACACCAAAAGCAAAATGGTTCTATTGTTTCTCTCACATTATCACTTGTAACAAAGACGCATGCATCTTGTGCTCATTATATCACACAATGCCCATTCCACTTTGTAAATGATTTTATCATATCACAACAATGATCCAGCACTCGCCAATACTCATAGTTATAAATCATCACCGACCACAATGCATCGGCTTTCAATCGGTTGCTTTAATATAAAATGAGCGCTGCGATCTCTGTGACAATGGACGCTCAGTTGCATAGGGTACATGATTTGTTTATCGAATACACAAATAAATGTTCATGGCTTGAACAAGTTGACATCTTTAGCAGTTGAATCCATTTTCATCTTGAAGAGGAAAGAGTGAGACAAGTGACCACGCTATTATAACATACCTCTACCCACGCAGAACATGTTGGGTTGGTATGTGCGTGTGTGTACCTGATATACTTGATGTGCAACCAAGACGCATAGGGAAATGATCTCATCTCATTGATTTTTCTTCTCCGACTCTTACGTTTGCCCGCCCAACACCCAACCATGCGATGAGCTAATTCAATTGACATTACACATATACACATGCATGCACTTTGTCAGGGGTAGCCCATTCTGGAATTTCCCATGCTATCACTGATTGTTACTTATGCAAGTTGCCCTGAATGATACGCATTACTTTCGCCCCCAGGTAAACTTTGTTGGTTTACCAAAACTTTTGCATTTTACGATCTTCTCCTTCTGCGTTCCCCCCTTACATTATCCCAAGGAGAAGATACAGTTTCTTGGCATTGTTTATCGATAATGCAGAGAATGCTTATTATTAAAAAGGATGATATATACAATGGGGTTGAATAATGCTTGGTCAAAGGAAAAAAGAAAGAGAAAGGAACAACGGGTTGAAACGCGTCGGAAATAGGATAGAGCGGTTTTTGGTATTTACATGGTCGATAGAGACGGCGATATAAGGTGGGTAACAGTAAAGTAGTAGGGCTTTTTTGAAAAAGCAACACCTTCTAGTACCATGAGGATGAAATAAGGTCTTTTTGAATAAAGTCGTCTGTTGAATCTCGTGAGATACCAAAGGCTGTGGGTCGTTGTTGATGTGCTCTTCCTGTTGCGCTGATATGAATAGCACTGGCCATTGCAAAGTCAGATTCTTCAAAGGATTCATTTGCTTTGTTCTTGGTGGTATGGCGTGGAGCTTCTGCACGCTTGAGCTGCATGCGAATACCGTTCATGACTGTGGAGAACATTGAATAGTGTGTGTGTGCGAGTGTGAGAGAGAGCGAGTAAAGAAAGTGAAAAAAAAGAAAATTGGGATGCGGAACGGTTTTCACCGTGTCTCCCCACCTTTTTATATGGTATCGGCACGGGTAAAGGGGCATCCAGAAAAGAAGTTACCCTGTTTTGGTAATCCCGTTTTTCGATTCAACTGGACCAATAGAATTATGTCAAGAATAGAAAATTATCTCTTTTTATTTCTATTGATAAGATTACTTAATATTACAAATCCTCATCCTCGTCAGGAAGTATGTCCGATGGAGCAGAAGGCATATTCATTGTCATCATATTATCATCGGCCATCATCATGGAATCCTCTTCAAACGCATTTTGACCACCGCTTTGCAATTTGCGAGCTCGTTTTTGCATCAACTTGTGTTCCTTGGCCAATTGTTGGTTTCGTTGTAAGCTATTCATCAATTCTTCCTCAGCTTGAGAAAAGAGTTGCTGCTTTTGATTAGGTCCAGTTCCTCTCTTCTTGAAACGCATGGCATCCACAACAATGTTTGATCCATTTTGCCTTGCTGCTTGTATCTCGTTGGAATCATCCTCAATCATGGAACTCCTAAAATAACGATGCACATGTCAATCGGATGCTGTTATTGACTCATCCAAATACATACTCTGTTGCTGCTACTGTATTCGTCATATTATCACCAAGGTCCATCATGTCAGTATCCGTAGATTGCTAAAATAGCACATGATGCTTAGTATATAAAATCACACCACTTGTGTGTTTCCAATCACCCCACAAACTTACCATCACCACTGCATTGTTGCCAAAATCAGCTGCTCCCCGCAGACCACCAAGGATAGATTGATCGGCAGCTTGAAGTTCATTGATATTAAATTCTTGACCCCACGATGTAACAATCGCACTGCCAAAATCGCGTGTTTGCTTATTCGCAGGTGGAAGGGTATAAAATGGAATCTTGCCACTGTTCCAATCTTGAAGAACTGCACGAGCCACCAACTGAATATCGGAAATACCACCCTAATGTCATCCATATTAGTCACCAGGATGTTCTTGATATAAATGATGAAACGTACCTTTTTCAGCTTTCCTCGTTGCTGTGCCAACAAGACCAAGAATTCATGTGCATTATTGAACCAACCCACGTCATACATGGTCATCAGTTGTTCAGTCGGGATTTTTGACACAATGACTTCAACTACGGAGAAAATTAGTCATGCATGGTTCCTTTCCATTCCGAAAACTCCCAATACTTTACCCGGTGTGATTGGATCCTCCAACAGTTCGACCTTGATACAATTCCTCAATGCAATCTCTGCATCACTCTGACCATCTTGACCGTGTGATGCAAATACGATACCAGGACAATCCAATAATTTAATGTTCTTGTCAAGAGTAATTTGCTGTGCTACCTTGGTAAAACCAGGTGTAGATCCAACACCACATACTTTGGATCGTGCTAATGAGTTGATGACAGATGATTTGCCAACATTGGGATAACCGATAATGCCGACTGTAATGGATGTCTTGATATGCGCACTGCGACAATAATTCTTCAACAAGGCCATCAAGTTCTCAGCACCAAGACATTCTGATGTATTGAGCATTTGCTCACTTGCAACATCCGTTGATACATTGACTCGACCCAAATGTTTACGTTGAGATTGTGTTGAAGACTTGAAAGCGATAGCTGGATACTCGTTGCGTAGATACTTGAGCCATTGTTCAATGTTTTCTTTGGGAACCAAATCTTTATATAAAGTATTGGATTAGATATATGTATACAAACATCTTGTTCAAAGGATGACATACCAATCTTATTCAGGATTAAAATCACTTTCTTGTTGAGGCCACTGTCGATAATCATGCGTTCAACATGGCGTGTGCGAGTACCAAGTGGATCTCGTGCATCCAGAATCTCCAGGACAACATCAGCATTCTCGAGCACCTTTCGAAATTCACGAAAATAAGCTTTCCTGGAATTATCTTTTTCGCCACTCAATGCTCCATCCTTCATATCTTTGAATCCATCGTGTTGTTGTTGTTGTTCGGCTTGTTGCGTATCAAAGGCTTGACTTCTTTGCTCTGCATTCTTGACCATATCCATTAACGATGTATGATTCGAAAACTGTCGGTTCTTGTTTTGAAGGAGTTGTCGTGCTTTGGATTGCTGGTCTCGAGCTGCTGCCATCTAAAGGACCATTTTATTAAATACATGTACTTTATATCACATCCATATCAACATACTCGTTTCCGTTTTTCTTCTTCCTTGTTTTGCTGCTTTTGCTTAAAGTGAGAGAGATTGGGAAGACCAGGATCCTTCTTCAGTTCTAGTAAACAAGATCAGCGAACCTTGATCGTTAGATCATACGATCCAGGACCTACTTGAGCCGTGGAGCCGAGCATCGCGTGATTTCTTTTTGCCTGTATAGAATAGTGTTATAAGCGTCTTGGTCTCATTCAACCCAGTGTTGCCTACCAATAGCACCCATTGAGATAAAAGTTGTAATAAAGAAGACTTGAAAAGTTTGGTATGAACCTATCTAGACACCACTCGCTTTCATTCTCCGCTCACTTTATGCTTGCATCGGAGCATCACTTTGAGCTTCATTGTGTTGTTAAAGTGTAGTCTGGTTTGGCTTGGTATATTCACTTTAAAAGATATTAAGCTGATCATTGTGACAAGTGTTCAGTATTGCTTTTATTGATATTACCATCGAATATCATTAGTGATATATATATCGACAAAGGATTGGACCTTTTATGTAGACATGTCATTTTCCTCATCAGTTCCCGTTACAATAGAGTTATTATCGATGCCCAATCTGTATTCTATTTAATTTCTTGATCGATCCATCGCTATATCACTTATTCACAGGCATCTTTCTCTTAATAAATGCATGTCTATCATTTATTCAATACAACAGTTATTTTTTATTGCAAAGTGTTACATGCGCCACGTTTTAATTGCTGCGGCATAGGCTGGCGCCGCAGTAGATTATCCACATTTATATGGCGCAGATTTCAGCACCAGTGCATCACCCTTGATTCCGCTACTTTGACATATGCTTACACTTATACCCTTTGTACCAGCCAACAACGATACGATTCCAACTGATTTGTATCAAGTGGCCCGAGATGCCTGGTGTTCACAGTTGACGGCTTTACTCGACAACACCCCAGACAATGACTTTTTGCGCGCCATCCAAGAAAACACCAGCTTACATGACTTTGTGTCCGCGGTTCTTGATGCTCAATTGGACGGTCATTGTGTGGATCAACAAGTTTCGAAACGCGTCTTTTTTATTTTCTATCGTGCCAGTCAGCTTAAAGCAAAAGGTGGTGCATTGCTGACGATCGATCGGTTATCAAGCTTTGCTGTCTCGTATCATGAAGCAAACCCCGAGCAAGTGCGTACTATATTTGCAGCGTTGCTCAAAGCTGATCCACGTTTGGAAGATGCTATGCGATCCTCGTTTACGGCACTATTGGGTTACTTGACAACATTACAACCGAGTGAAATCAACCATAATGATGATGATCAACGTATCTACGTCGTTGTACGATTGCTGGAAGCACTCACATCGGCATGTCTTGACACAGCTCCTCATGAAGATATTATCGATGCTTTATTTCATTGCTATCCGACATTAAGAAGAAAGAACGATTCAGGACCAACGTTATATCTGATCAAACGTGCACTTGTCAATATTCTCAACCATGTGGTGGATTGCCTGTATTTCGACCCTATAAGATATGCCAAGGATGGCAATGTCATGGATGAATTCTCGAAACGATTGTTGGGCTGGATTGAAAAGAGTGATTTGGATACCACCTATCATGCTTTTATCGATGGACCACTTGTTATGGATTGGCAGATCGAATGTTCAGTCAGCAATACGCTTCATGACATCAACAGGGAATGCTTCAATGGATATCCTTTTTTACATTTGCTATTATTCTCAACAATAATCTCGATACAAACCTTAACGTGTATGCTTTACTGATGAAGATCGGATAGAGTTTCTTCAGCTCTCAATGGAACAAGTGCGTGATATGAATACGGCTACTGAAACGTGGAAGGATAAGATCCGAAAACAACGGGAAAGAAAGTTACTATCGACCGTATCTTCCATCTCTGATCAAGTAAGTTTATGATGATAAAGGAATATGGGATCATATTTATTGACTTGATTTGCAGCCATCAGTGGAAGAGATTGCCAAAATATCACAGATCCAAGACCTGTTTCCTGATTTGGGACAAGGATTTATCAAGGCATGCTTGTTGGAATACAATGATGATGTGGAAACCGTTATTATGCAGCTCTTGGAGGATAATCTACCACCCAAACTAGCAGAGATGGATCGTTCTTTAGTTGAGTAAGTGTTTTAAATATTCAATTCAATTCAAGATGACTGAGTTGTGTGTATGTTATCTATAGTCTTCCAGTTGAAGTCATCGATCAACAACCAGATACAACAAAGAAAAGCATCCTTGCAAGTCGACGCAACATTTTCGACAATGATGAATTCGATCTTTTATCAGGAAATGCCAAGGTCGATATCAGTAAAATGCACATTGGAAAGAAAAGGTAATGATGGGAATACAAGAAAGAGAAATCCATGCTCACTGATTTCATATAGTCGTGGCACTACCGAATCATTACTCGATGACAAGAGCTTTATTCAAGAAGAAAAGGCCAATGTTATACAACGCGTGTATGATATGTATGATGACGAATATGACGACACATATGATGGTATCAACGAAGCACCTGGAACGGCCGAAATGGATGATGAAGATGATTCAGCTGTCGACAAAGTCAAGGGTAGCAAAAAGAAGCAGCCTGCTGCTCAAGATCCCGGTGTTGTGTTTGAAAGCACGCTTATCCATACCTATGTTGATAATCGCGATGTATTCAATCGATCATCTGCTGTGCGCAGGTCAAAGGCACGTGCCGAATTACGAAAGGTCACTGGTATGAGCGACGAGCAACTTGAAGGATGGGCCATCATGTTGGATCGTAGTGTAAGTTTTCGGTTATCAACACGCCCCGCCCTCTTTAGTAATGCTTTTCTTTTCATATAGCCACGCAGACAACGGATATTGGACAAGTATATGCTCTTTGATGGACAACAAGAAAAGGTCGATGGCAAGTCATTAAAAGAAACTCAACAAAAACAAGTACAAGAAAAGCGAGCAGCTGCTCAAGATGAGACTAAGCAAAGGGCGTACAAGGACAAGAACAAGGCACGGTTTGGAAACCATAATCGCAAGAGAGGACATGACAAGAAGATGCAAAAAGCAGGTGTGATGGGGAACAACTAGAGAATAGACCATAGATCTCATAGTTTATAGATACATTCATTGTAATATGAAAATGCATTCAAAGTTGATTCAATTGGTTATTGTTTTGGGAAGCATGTGCAACATATGTAAATGTAGTGGGGCCATGTATGGACATGGTCATGAGAAGCATTGATGTATTATATCAAGGTGTCCCACGATGAGACAACACATAGTATTACATCCTACTAACGGCAATGGTGTTGATCAATGACACGCCTTATCAATCGTGCTGCTTTTGTCATTTGCATTGTAATCTCCTGTTGGACCGGATATCCGCGAATCTCATCTCAGATAACTCTATCAAAGCATCACAAAGTGCCCTGACGAAATAGATGATGGTGCAGTTGGGGTGATTTCGTGGGTGCATAACAACAATGAACCTAATTATCTTCACCATGATATGATCCATGAAGCTGTATCGGAATCATCAATCACTTGAGAAGTGTAGATGACATCTTAAAGAGTAGAAACGGATGCAACTAAATGATGATGATATTCTAAAAGGGGTGACAAGTACTATACTAAACCAGGGTTGTGCATCTTATCTGATAAATGGGATTCCGACGTGCTCAACCATCTGATAAACGCATCCTGGCACTCATGTTTCTTATTTGTTTCTTTTTCATTGCTCTGTTTTTTACCCTTTAAACCAACCCACTTTATATACCATACAGTACACACACACACCTTATATATACAATGCCACAATCACGGCCTAGTGAACGCACACCTCTCTTAAATTCAACATTACAAGATTGTTGTTCCACAAAAGGTTGCTGTTCTGCTCCCAAATCAGATACAACTCCTTCCTCTTGCATCAACGATTCCGAATCAGCCTGCTGCCAACAACAATCACAAGTCAACAATGCCGATTACTGTCAATTGGTAGAACAGCCATGGCAATACAAGGCTGTCGCTTTAATATGTGCACTACTTTTGGCAGGTATGTTGAACAATACATTTCTATCATCACTATCAGCTTTGCCTAATACATCGATCCAAAAGTGGGTAGTCATTTTGCAGCACACACGTTGGGAGCCATGAAGAATACGATTAAACTTGTAAGTGGATGATATAAAAGTATGAGTCATGGCTGACATGGTGTTTCAAGGAATTTGGTATCAGCAACTCACAATATGGCGTGATTCAATCAAGCGTGTCCATTGTCAATACAGTTTTACCAGTCCTTGGTGGTTTATACCTTGATGCATTTGGCACAGTATCCGGTTCAATCCTTACAACGGTCTTGATCACTGTCGGCAATATACTCGTCGCTCTTTCTATGCACAACACAAGTTTAACAACCATGATTATTGGTCGTGTCATGTATGGCATTGGTAGCGGCACCGTTGTCATTGTCCAAGAAACGATTCTCAGTCAATGGTTCAAGGGTCGAAGCTTAGCTGGTGTGATGGCTTTAATGCTAACAGTCAGTCGATTGGTATGTCATATAAACTCCATCCTATTGAGTATTGATTGACATTTCTTTTTTAGGCATCCTTTTTGGCACAAGCAATTGTCGTTCCTATTGCTAATTGGACAGGCTGGTTCGGTTATGGATTTTGGGTATGTTGTTGAATCTTATTTCATTCAAGGCTCTCTCATTGACACATGTATATAGTTTTCTGCGCTTCTCTGCATCATCTCTTTCGTGTTCAATCTGGTCTATATTGCATTGTTGCGTAAAGTGAGCCCAAGAGGTACTGGCTGTCACAAGCAACTCGAATCCATCCGTCGCAAGAAATCGTTTAGCTGGTCCAAGTTGTTATATTTGCCCCATTCATATTGGTTGGTGGTCGCCATGGAATTCCTACTTGGAGGATCATGGGGATGCTTTTTGCATATCAATAGGTAAGCAAGAAAACAGTATGGGTATGCTCCATCCAATTCTAACCTTGGTGTAATATTAGTGAATTTGTAAAGTTCCGTTTTGGTTACAGCAATGCTCACGCAGCTGCCACTGCCAGTCTCGCTCAAGTGCTTCCAGTTTTCCTTATGCCAATTTTGGGTATTTGTCTTGATAGATATGGCAAGCGCACCTGGATGAGTAAGTTTTTTGTTATCCATGTTTCCAAGTCATGTCATTAACATCATCCACCTTTAGTGATCGGTAGTGGTGCATCCATGCTTGCTTCCTTGCTATTACTTGAATTCACCCCGTTGAATCCTGTCGTTGGTATGCTCATGTTCAGTCTAAGTTTGGCACTTGGTCCTGTGGGTTTGGTGTCATCTGTACCTATTATTCTTCCACTTTCCTTGGTTGGCACTGGCATGGGCTTGATCAAATCTGGTACCAATATTGGTGCATCTCTGTTTGACATTTTCTCTGGACTCCTTCAAGATGCCGATCCCAACAAGGGCTACACTGGCGTTATTCTATTCTTCATCGTTATTGCTGCCTTGGCAACTCTTGCTGGTATCGTGCTTTGCATCTTGGATCATACAATCTATGACCAACTTTTGGATCGATCTGCACGTAAGGCATTGCAATCAGAACATGAAAACAAGCAAAGCAGCAATGCTGGTGGTGAAATGAAAAAGATTTGGGCCAACTGGATTTATGGCAGCATCTTCCTTGGATTGGCATGTACAAGCTGGATCTTGTTTACAAGATTTGTGCTCTTATAGATTATTCACCCTCCCCCTCCCCCTCTGTATCACCTGTCAATTTTATCCGTTATTGTTCCCTGGGTCACCCACAACAATCAAGTTACCTTGCTTTTCTGTCAACCACATAATACCCCCTTCCCATGTAGATATACAACCACTACTAATAACAATACCACGTTTCAATTCTTATACAATCAAGAATGGAGGGAGAAAAAGGTGTTTTCTTAATAATAATACGTGGGGATAACTTCAATATATACGTGAAAGGATAAAGAGGGATAATAACATACACACACAAAAAGAAACAATAACAGTGATTTACTTTTCAGCGATACCAGCGGACCTCCTCGCCTTGTCATCAGGTTGCTGATCAGCTCGTGGCATATTGCCTGGGCTGTTTGCGCCTTGCCAGTAACTTGGATGTTGCATGTAACGCGAAGCTTGTTGTGCTGCTGTACCATAAAAAGTGGGTGCTGGTGAACCTGACATTGGACCATATTGCTGTGGTTGAGGGATTTGTTGACCAGGTTGAGGTGATTGATAAGATGCTGGTGGATTCATGTATCCAGGATAGTTATTGTTGCCAACTGGGGCATAAGCAGAAGGTTGCTGGTATCCAGGTGCACTAGAAGCTGCTGCTGCTGCAACAGCTGCTCCAAATGCAGTTGCTGTTTGTGGATGGCTGGCAGATGCTGCTGCTGCTGCTGCTGCAGGATCAATCTTTTCGAATGATATTAGTTTTTTTTAATCATACAAGCATCATCATACTAAGAACAACTTGCCTTTTTATCTTGGAATTCCTTCTTGTTCAATTGAGGAGATTGATTACTGTAGCCTGCATCATCCTATATCAAATAAATCATAAGACAAGAGAAATAGACATGGCCTGTATATAATATCTACCGTGGATGATTCATTGACTGGATCAGGAGCATTTAAACAAGCTTGGATGAGATTTTTACCCTCAGGCTTGGTAACGATAGGCTGAAGCTTGACTGTAGTAAAGGTGTAGACAAGACCTGTTTCTGATACTACCAACAAGAGAACTTGGGTTCCTGTCAAAGTACTCAATTCGTAGGCCTAGGAAATGACAAGTGAGTATTCCCTCTTTTGGATTTTCTTCGCGCTACATTCGCGTGCTTTCTTTTTCTTTACGCGCATGGATTTACTGATCTTGTTTCTTATCATGCTGCTCTTCACCCCAACCCCCCTAGCAACCATAAATCCCTCTTTTTATACCTTCTTCATGATACCCGCTTTACGCTTCGAAAAAGTGATATGACGCCGGTTCTTGTCCTCGATATACTCAATCTTAATCTTGCGACGACCAGAACGCTTGGAAGGCTTCTCATCGGAATCGTCAGAGTCATTGTCGTCTTCGAAAGGCTTGTTCTTGGTAGCAGCCTTTGCAGCATTGCTTTCCATTTGCAGTTGACTTTGGTTCATATGTCAGAATATATATATATATGTATAATGTCTTCTTTGGTAAAAGCGGGGGTCGTTGTTCAGGGTTGCCTTTTCAAGTGCGAGAGTCTGAAGAAAAAGGAAACCGCCTTTGTTGCAATGCAGTTTCAACCTCACCAAGCAACCATCTGTTTCAATCTGGTGACGTGTGAACCAATAGCAATGTGTATCCTAGAAACTCAAAAAGGGAGGCAGTAACACAAAAGCAATTAGCACTCTTGGATTTCTCACTTGGTTTCTTAGTTTACTATCCATCTCCTCCTTGATCCTTTCTTTATTCTCCTTTACTCCTCCTCCTCCCGCTTTTCTTTGTCTCTAACATGTTTGAAATAAAATAAAGTAGTTTTCTTCGTCCTGTTATCATATGCAGTGTAATGAGAACACAGCCACAAAACACATGACACTCTTCATGGATCATCACGTTACACAAATCTCATCAACCATGCCCCATCATCTCCCTTTGTTCACCATGCTGGCATCTCATTTAATATAGTGTACACAAGTTAATAAAATCATGCTCTTCTACAAGTTGATATCTTTTTGTTCCAGTTGTTCCTGATTTATGGTATTCGATGTGCTGGCTAAAAACACATTACCAAGTGAGAGGATATCCCCATAATATCGACATCAATAACTGAGAAAATCTCAACATCCGAAAAATGTATTCATCATGGGTTGAGCATTAAGTTCATACATTCAAAATTGACTTTCGCTAATATCAATCAGTATCGTCATCCCGTGTTATCGATTATTGCTTATGAATCAACATCAGCAACCATTTGATATTGCCTATCTTATTCATCATATGTCCATGGTTTAAATCGTTTTAACAGATGGCATTAATGGGCAGCGACCTACTCGCAGTACACTCTCCCATTATGCTTCAGCTATCACGTGTTACAAAGTATCTCTCATCTCATCTCGTTATAAAACACATTGAAGAATGGTATGCTCATTGAATGAGAGTTGTATCATTGTTCTTCATTTTATTTGTGGTACTACTAGAGTATTGTGATATTACACATGTACACGAGCTCATTCTAGTGCCCGATCAACCTTGTCAAGATACGCACATACTTTTTCTGATGAATTGTCGCATCTTCTTGAAGATACTGATGTGCTGTGAACCATCCTATATCGAAGTAAAAATCATGAAACCAGTGAAATAGGCATGACGTGTATATGAATATATATACCTTGGATGGATCAGGAGCATTTAAACATGCTTGGATGAGATTTTTACCCTTGGGCTCCGTAACGATTGGCCGAAGCTTGGGTGTAGTAAAGCTGTAAATAAAGCCTGCTTCCGATTCGACCACCAAGAGCACTTGGGTTCCTGTCATGGTACTCAATTCGTAGGCCTAAAAATGAAAAGTGAGTATGTATTCCCTCTTTTGGCTGGCTTCTTTTGACATGCATCCTTTTACCTTGTTCATGATTTCCATTTTACACTTCGAAAACGTTATAGCACGTTGGTTTTCATCCTCAATATACTCAATCTTGGTATCAGAACCCTTGTCATCCTTGTAGGGCTTGTTCTTGATATCAGCGTTTGTGGAATGGCTTTCCATTTTCAGTCGATAATTCATGCAGAGATGGTGTCAATATCTTCTTTAGTAAAAGCGGGGTCGTGAGAGATGCCTTTTAAGTATGAGTTGAAAGAAAAAGGAAATCGCCCCCTTTTCCAAATGCAGTTTTAACCTCCAAGCAACGGTCTCCTACAATCTGGTGACGTGTCAACCAATGGCAACGAGTATCCTGTAAATCTAAAAAGCTAACAGTGGTACAAAAACAATAACACTGTTGCATTCCCACTTAGTTTTTCTCAAAGTATACTGTTATCCCATCTCCTTGAACTTTTTTCCTTCTCTTTTTCTTGGTCTAGATTCCTCCCATCATTATATGCAATGTAACGAGAACACAGCCACAAAACACATGATACTCTATGAATCCCGTTACACATATCTCAGCAACCATGCTTAACCGAAATCCCTTTGTTCAGTCATGACTCGAGCAACGCGAGCATCTCTTTTAATGTATCGCACAAATTAATAAACCCATACTCTTCTAATAATTCACGTCCTTTGTGTTCAAGTTGTTCCTGACTAAAGGTAATCAATGTGTTAGTTAAAGAAAACACATTTACAAGAGAGGAAATTCCCATACCTAGCTGATCCATAATTCTTATGTATGTGCACATTCACGAGATTGATAGCTGGAAAGTTCATGACATCCAAAGGTTGTATCCATAATGTTACTGAGAACTTGGCTCGAGCATTCAAGCTCACAGGTTCAAAGCTGGCTTTGATGGATCCATCACCGATCTTTTCCACTTTAAACCAGTATCGTCGTCCCACGTTGTCGATTTGTCTGTGCATCAACGTCGCCCATTTCGTAAATAGCCCAATCTTGTCCATCATCTATACAAGGTTCAAACAAGGATAAGCATTGTATATACATACGTGATTGATACATCAACTCTTACTCGTTTCATATTCCACCGATCTGCTTTCACAATCTCATCAAGGCCGTACAATATTAAAGAACTGAATACGCCAAACTTCTTTTGACCATGACTGCCAATCGAAAATTCAATCGCATTTTGTCCTTGTTGCTTCAATTCATGTCGTTTCATTTTCATGCTGATATCTTTGGTGAATGCGACTACAACTAATTCATCCGAATAATCCAATAGCTTCCAACCACACACTCTGCAGTGTTGTTCAAGATCATCTGTGAGTTGCATCGTTAGCATGTGTCGACAAAGTATTCAGGTACATACTTTTAGCTTCTTCAAGGTCATGTCGAGTTAAATGTTTTTTTAATTCAGGTTTCTCCATTGCACCGGCGATATCCTACACCAAAGTCAGGAAATAGATCGAGATATCCATACCAGCCATGCTTACTGTGTTCAGTTGCGCCATCTTGGTCTCCAAGGCTTCCAATTCTTGCTTGATGTTCTCTTCTTCCTTTGTAACTTGTTCTTTAAAAGCAGTGGTTTCTTTCAGCTGCATCCTATCCACACCCCGTTAGGGCAAATATACTTTCAATCGCATTGTGCACCTACTCTTTATCGTGAATATCATCCATCAAATAAGGATCTGGTTCAGTATACGTCTGGTTCCCTATCCTATGGAAGATGTTAAGAAAATGCCCATATATCTGATCTGCAATGACTCAGACCTTTCTCTTGCATCGGCAAGCTGTTCCTTGAGCTTTGTATTGTGAGATTGAAGATGTGGCGTTTTCGAATGTAGAAATGTCTCATATTGCGTCAACTGTTGTTCATCCTAAACCAAAACAGGTGAGCTCTTTTATCCTATACCATGGGACTTTATCAATCCACTTACTTCTGATACTTGCTGTAGCAATTCTTCGGTCTCCTCAAGTAAGTGACGATATATTGACTCTTTCCATTCCAGCAAGGTGCAATGCGCTTCAGATCTTGAAAGCTCCCACATATCTTTTAAGGATTTCTATTACACAATGGGTCAATGGATTGTGTATATGCTCATCCATCGGTCTTGGCTTACCTGCATTAAATATCTGGTATCCTTATCACCATCAAAGTATTCTGCGACAATGGCATCGTACTTGGAAGCCGTGTCCTTTCCCATTCTTTCAGTATGTCCATTTTGAACGAGTTCCTTGAGTCGATCGCTATACTGTGGTCCAGTGTCAGTTATATGAAAAAAGCATCGTGTCATAGCATCTTGCCTCTTTGTATGATTCTAACTCCTTCATGTACGTTGCTGCAGTGATTCCTTGTCGAGTGGGTGAGATAGGCTCTACATTGGAAAAGAAATAAAGCGTTGGCATGGTTGTCTATCTCTTTTTTTTTACAGGTATACCTTGGATACTTTGGGGTTCAGTTGTGCGCACCATATCTTGAACCGGATCAAATGGGTCAAACCATACACCCACATGGCGTAAAAATGTTCTCAGATCCATGCTTTGAGCACCTATTGACTAGATCGATAACATTCAGTAGCCATATACATTGCTCGAATGAGTACAACATACTTGTTTCTCTTCATCTTCGTCAATAATGCTCCCATTAACAGAACTGTAAAGTTGAGAGTACTCTTCATCAAATATATTCACTAATAAAAATGATTACATTTAATACCAGCTTTCATCCATTGCAGTCAATGTACTTACTATTCTGATCCTCATTCATGGATATCATGCGATCCATCATTTCATCCAAGTTTACACTTTGGTCATCTGTACGTCGGGTATATATGGATGATCGCGATGAAGCACTGTAACGACGAGGTGAAGGTGATGGTTTTGTGATATGTGTAGCTGTGAAGCGAGGTGGTGTTGTAGCAGCATGTACAGTAGTCATGCCGGTTCGATTGGTCCTTGATGGTGAGTTCCTAGTAGCAGTAGGTGTAGAAGGATAAAGGGGAGGAGAAGCGGGTGTTGTTGTTGTTGTTGTTGGTATAACTCGTTGCGTGGATTGTCTTGGTGAAGGACTAAAGTTAGAATGACGGCTTGATGTGTTGCCATGCAAGAAAAATGTACGACGTGGAGAATATAATGCTTGTGGTGAACGAATACCCCTTGCTGCCATAGGGCTCAAGAGATGTCTATCGTCTTCCGGTATGCCTGAGAAGACACGATTTGCAAATGGTGAAGCTTGTGTGATGGAATTATGCGTTGAACCTGGTGTTGCATGTCGAAAGGATCGATCATGTCGACTCCTTGGTGATTGATAAGCTGGAGGAATATCGTCATTAGAAGGGAAATCATCCGTTGTTGAATGTAATGGCGTTGATGGCATTGTTGTTGTCTTGGGATGTTCAGCAGTATTAGCTGTTTCTGCTTGAGTATTGATATAAGCTGATGCACTTTGCTGTGATTCGATCAACATGTCACTTTGCTGGGTCAATGATTGCTCTTGGCTGTGATATGTTTGTTGTATAGATGATGCTGGAAGGGGTGGATATTGTTGTGTGATACTCATATCAGAACCATCATCGTTGTCACCGAAATGTTGATCTTCTTGATGGTTGGTGTTTGTTGGTTGCACAGTTGTTAATGGTTGTGTGAGTTCCATATCTGATTCCTCGTCCAAGATCTCATGTAGCGCGTTCATGTTCTTCATAACTTGCTCATTGGCAGTGCGAAAACTCGAATCAGTATTATCATTGTCGTTAGGTTGTTCTAAAGTAAGGCGTCGCCTTTGAGTGGGTCGCGGTTCGTGTGTGGAAGTGTAGCTTTGTTCCTGCATGCTTCTGGCTGGCGATCGAGCATGTTTTAAACCAGGCAATTCAAGAGTGATGGACATGTCGGATCCATTGTCTTCCTTGTCAACTGATGCTTCGTTGCCATGCGCGTGATCGTGGTGTGATTCGCGGTTTGGAGAGAAAAAATCCATGCGGCAAAAGAAAGAAGAGCTGTACAAGAAGCAGGTTACCAAAATGGAATTATATGAATTAGACTAGCTTAGTATGTAGGATATCTGATGGCAGATGAGTAAAGGGTTTATTTTAGCTTTTTTGATATGTCAGAGTGTTGCTACATTGAGAGATTATTATTCATCGCTACAACTAAACGCACGGATTACTTCATCGAGTTGTTCTTCTACACTAGGACTATGCTTGAGCTTTTCTTGATCAGAAATCATATCCAATAACCATAAGACATCTGGAGCGTAGTAAATATCGGTGGTGGATGAATCTTTTTTGTTGGTAACCGTGGAAATATGTTGTGCAGCTTGTTGTTGTTGTTGTTGTCGACGTTGTGGTGATCTTTTTGGAATGGGAGGAGGAGGTGTATTCGATACAAGATTGGTATTGGGATTATCATGTTGTTGGTTTGAAAGGTCTAGCAAGTGTTCATTGATATCTTCTTCATCATCATCTGTCTCTTCAACAGCATATTTGCTTTCTCGATTGAATGGATCGTAAAAGCTCTTTCGATTGCCTTCTTTCTTGACAATGCCCCATGATACCGAACCATCACTCATTTCTCGTAATTCAATCCCTTTCAATGGATTATCTTGCAATGATGTATCATGTTGCTTGTCTTGTGATGTTTCAATGGATGTCGGTGAGGATGATAGTAAAGAAGGCTGATGATGGTGGTAGTTGTAAGTGGATGATGAATGGTGATCCAAAGCAGGTTGTTCAATGGTTTTCATAAAGTTTTCAGTATCAGGACGAACATAAATGATGGTGCGCCTGACAATCTTGGATCGCTCATTATCTTTCTTATGTGTCGTAGGTGATGATGGTGTATCCATGTTGATACGCTTAGTACCTCGACGTGAAGATCGTCGAACTCGACCCACCAATTGAGAAAACATCCGCATCCCTTTTCCGCTCTCCTTGAAATCATCATCATCACTATCATCTTGACCTGTATGATGATGAATGGCTGCTACAGCTGCAGGTGTCATTTTTTGTGATAGTTGTGACAATGATGGTGATGTGCTGCTTCGATGTACAGTGGTGCTGAGACTACGTACTAAACCACGAATACCCCCTGACGCTGATTGAGATCGTGTACGACTGGTCACCTGACGTAAACTACCAAATAACCCCAACGATTTGGTAGCTTGTACTCGTTGTTGTTGTTGGCTTTCTTCTTGTTCCAGGATATCCACAACTCCCAAATCAACATCTAATAATTCCTTGAATCGAGATAATCGACTAGCACAGCTGCAATTGCTCGTGTTCATGCTTGCAGTGCTCTCCTTTCTATCATGCTGCCGGAGATCGGATTGTTGTGGTTGTTCCTCCTGCTCCTCATTTAATTGCAGATCAACATATTGATGGTGCTGGTCCTCATTATATATTGTTTGTTGTTGTTCCTCTTCATTCTCTTGTTGAACAATGAATTGATGGGTAGATGATAATTCAATCTTGTCCTCTTCTGCATAATGTTGTTGTTGTGGCATCTTTGAAAGTTTTCTCAGCTTTTCGTATTCGAGTTCATCTTGCTCAGTCAATAAGAAACCGGTATTGTGATCATTGTTGTTTTGAAGTACAGAGAGCCTATTATCGTATAGTTCCTTGGCAAAAGCAGCCAGATCAAATGGTTTCTGGTGGTAGGATGGTACCTATAAAGTATATCATGATTGGTCCTGTGTCAATAAGCGGTGTGTATGCGTGTGGGATGTTGATCCCACACAAACAACTTTATATTACCTCGTCTTGGTCTTTGCCCCTGTTGAATGAGCACTCCGCTGTCATATCATCATCATCATCATCATCTCGTTGTTGATAATATAATATCAATGAATCATCATCATCTTCATAATCCTTAAGGCACTCGGGTGATGATGGCGGAGAGAGAACAGGTGTTGTATTACCACCAAGTGCACCATGACAACCATTGCGATCGCTCATGTCAAGCATGCCTTCACGATCGTACAAGTTCCTCTCAGATAAAGTTGTAGTTGGAGGTTGAGTGTCGACGATAAGCATATCTCGTTTTTAGAAGAATCAAATCAAGTTGCAGTAAAAGAAAAAAGAGAGAAAGAAAGGAGTTATGTGAATGTACCTTTGAAACATGCTTAATTGACCTGGTTACACACACTAAATCTTTTTTGACGGGCAGCATGGACGAGCGGCGACCTACTTTGCACATTACATCTTCCCCCAACCACCCACCCACATACTCCCACCATGTTTCATTTCACCTAGTTACCAACTACTATAACATGATATTAAAGTATCTCTCATCCTTTATTATAAAACACATGTGGAGAATGAAGATGTTCATTGAATTGGTTTTGTTCATTGTTCTTGACTTTCTTTGTAGTACGAGAGTACAAGAACGCTTGGGACAATTGTGACACACATCCATGAACCTGAGCTCATCCCCCGATCCGATCAACCTTGTCAATACAAGCACGTACTTTTCAACAAGTGCCATATCTCCTTGATGATATTGATATGCTATTAATATCGCATCTAATCATCTTACAGTAAGCACCACATTTACATTGATACCTGCAGCAACATGACTAAAATGCATCCATGCTAGGAGTGAGATGAGGAGTGCGAAAATCATGAGAGAGAGAGAGAGAGCGAGAGAGATACTCACACATTTACATACTCAGAATACCGGTTACCAATGTAAGGAGAAAGAGGAACATCTTTGTTCTCCTGATACCATGCTTATAAGCAATTGCTATCCGATCCTCGTGGATAATCAAGTAGACAGACATGTGATACTACAATCTTTAGTAAACACCAAGATGCAGACCAAATGATAACAATGATGGCAAGCAGGGATTTATCCGCCACCTTATTTGTCTTATCCTCTTTTATGCTTGCCCAATAAGTCATTGATATATTAGTGTTTCTTTGTCCAATACAATGGTGCTTTGTATCACCACCGTTGTCCACAATAAGGGATGATGTAGTGGCTATTGCCAAATCTAGCAAAAATTGATTAAGGGGGTTGGCTTCCGTGAAATCCGTACTTGATCCATGTTTCTCTCTTTTCATCTCTTTGCAGAAGTAAGCAGCAAGGTCGAAAGTTGAATCCCGGTAATTCAATGAACAGCAAGATCAAGGTTTAAGTTCAAAATATAAACATAGAATCCCAAATCAACACCACTAGTGATCGTGGATAAAGTGTTACTGTTATTACTCTTGTGCATTATAAGAAAAAGATAAACGCCATGAGCCATTTGTTATGCTACACAGCATTATGGTGCTCGGAAAAAAAGAATTATGGTAACCGGCGTTTTTGAATGCACAGTGTGCATGATCTTGCTTGCTGATTGAATTGGATTAAACAACCATAAGCGATTTTCAGTTTGTGCGTACTATTTTGGCGCATAGATGCTTGCTTTGAAGAAGAATGTGAGAAAGATGTTGCTGCATCTACATGCTGCAATGAATTCTGGTAATACAATTGTCTGCTATTTATGCCATCGATATCACTCTTACCACCGACCATGCATTGATGATCACAAAGCCACCTGAAAGAGGAAGCCATTGTGCCAGGATCATTTGAATTTGTATGTTTATCACGGATACAGCATCACTATTTTACAACACATTTGCGCCATCTGGTTAGTTTATATCCCGCAGATTATATGTTAAAAAGGCAAATATCGAATCCCCTTGATGCTAGACAACAGCCAGCTTTCGATTCAATTTAAACATATAAGCAATTACGCATTTTCAGCCACGCATTACTGGTGTAAACGTTAGCATTAGTAGTTCGATTGGATATCATATCTATTTACAGAAGAAGAATAATTGTATGGATGATGCCCTTTGGCGTGTGAATAGGATGTGTATATGTATGCAGGAGAGTAAATGCGTACGGCAGCATTAGACTATGGGAATGGTTTCATAATAAACACATTGAATTTGCCTTTCCTGTTACCATTAGCCTGAGCGGACTCGGGTTGAAATGCTTAAGCCAATGTATGTAGAGGATTGATTGGATGATGTGTGTGTGTGGCATCACTGGTGTATAAATGGGGAGCGCCTGATGTCACGTTTTTGCTGATCATTGTTGATTTCTGCGGCGAACGTATCTAGGGCGCGCATCTCTGTACACAAACATGCATTCGTTTTGCATCACTCTTTATACGGACTATTACTTTTTGAATGTAAAACAGTTGTTGCAAGTAAAGAGAGTAGATGGGTACACTCAATAAAGCAAAAAGGATCTACTACTAAATAACGGATACCTGGGATAATTTGGCGAAGTATCATGATCCATGCAATTCTCCTTTTCAAGGTAACTTCACGTTGATGTTTAAATATAGTGGTTATCCTCCCTTCTCCCCGTGCTTGCAAGAAGCGTGAGTCAAGTGCGTATATATGTGCCGATGAGGAAAAGAAAGTTTTTGTGTTCACTACATATATAAGCCTATCCCCCAACGACACCCCTTTTTTCAAATTTGCTCCTCTGCTATCCCATCCTCCCCTTAGCTCTATAGTCCTTTTTCTCCTCAGTCAAACCCCCTTTTTTTGCTTGCTTGCTCTCTCTCTCTCTCTCTTTTCTCAGTTTCTTTTGGTTTCTCTTACTCGCTCGCTTTTGTGCAATTTCCCTCTCTGATCATCTCTATACCTTTCCATACAAGCATATACTCTTTTCTTGTTGTCTGTGTAGCCTTGAGAGAGTGTGTGCACATATATACCCATTTTCTGATTGGCGTCTCACAACCATTCTCATACCACGAATAACGACGAATGAAATACGGCCTTGAATTACAACAAAACATATTCGCACCATGGCGATTGTCATACATTGCGTATGATGTGCTAAAACAAGAGCTCAAGACCCGGCAATTGGATCATGGTTGGACTGAACGGGATGAATCCGATTTTGTGCACCTATTAGATAATGAACTTGCCAAGGTGTATGACTTTGTGAACGCCAAGCTATCCGAAATTGATGCACGTATCTTGTATTGTGAGCGGACCATCCAAACATTGCAAAAGAATGACAAGATGGCATCGGATAGTAACTGGCGACTTATGGATGAAGCACTCACTGAAATCCTCTTTGATGTCAATGATCTTTCACGGTTTACACGAGTGAATTTCACAGCCATTCAAAAGATTCTAAAGAAACACGACAAGTGGACCCATTTGAATCTCAAACAAGAATATGTAGCCAAGTTGCGGGATAAGCCATTAGACAAGCAACGGTTTGATGTGGCGATTATTTACATTTCTGCTCTGCACGATATCTGCCGTAACCAAGGGCGACAGCATACAGGCAACTCAGCATCAGGGGGTGATCAAAATGCTTTTGAACGTGCAACAGCAAAGTATTGGATCCATCCAGATAATATCACTGAAGTCAAAGCAATCATCATGTTGCATTTGCCAGTGCTTATTTTCAACAAGGACAAAAAGTACGAACCCACTGATTCAGCCATTTCGAGCGTTTATTATGATAATCCCAATTTTGACTTGTACACGGGACGTCTCCAACGAGATGAAGGTGCTGAAGCTATCCGCTTTCGTTGGTAAGTTTATTGCTACTTTTGGTGGGGAAGATTTAAATAGAGCTGCACCTCATGCATGTAAACACAAAACAACAGGTATGGCCCTGTCGAATCCAAAAGCATCTTTATTGAACGCAAGACACATCATGCTGCTTGGCTTGATGGTGCATCCGTCAAAGATCGGTTTCGATTGGATGAATCTCAAGTCAATCCATTTGTTCGTGAACAATTGTCAGCTGATAGGATTGCAGATGACCTAAGAAAGAAGAATGTGGATGCAAGCACTGTTGACAATGTTCACTTTATTGCAAGTGGTGTGCAACAATCCTTTCGAGAAAAGAAACTTGAACCCATGCTTCGTGTGTTTTACAATCGCACAGCATTTCAGCTGCCTGGTGATCAGCGATTACGTATTTCATTGGATACCGACTTGACATTCATTCGAGAGGATCATTTGGATGGTCAACCACGTCGACAACCACCAGGCAATTGGCGGCGCAATGATCTTGGTGTAGATCATCCTTTTAATTATGTGCGACCTGATGATATTTTACGGTTCCCATATGCCGTTTTGGAAACCAAGCTTCAAACACATTTAGGTCAAGAGCCACCTGTTTGGTTAACCAAGTTGATTGAAAGCCATCTTGTACATGAAGTACCACGTTTCTCCAAATATTTGCATGGTGCCTGTCACTTTTATCGTGAACGCTTACCATTGTTGCCATGGTGGCTCGCAGAGCTCAATGTTGATATCAGAAAACCCCGTGCTGAAAACATTGGTCTTACTCGTTCACGAAGTTTCAAGCCACTCATTGATGGTCGATATCGACGTGCCATGATTGAAGAAAAGGAACGTGCTAATCAACAAGCTGTTGTTAATCAAGGAACTGCCACTGTCATTGAGCCACGTATGAGATCCAATTCGCTGCAAGATTCATCTGGAGCATGGTTACCTGTTCCATCAACAAATTCATCCCAACAACAACATCAACGTGGTAGTGATTATACTATGCATTTGGATACTCCTGGTACAGCTACTGCAGCTACCAATTCATCCACTGTGCTGGCTGCACCTTCATCCATGCCACCACCTGTGCCTGAGAAAGCAGCACCCAACAATGAATCTGCAGCCAATAGTAGGCGTGGTAGCCGTTTCACTGATGGCAAGTTTATCGAACGCTTATGGGGTGATAATCGTAATGAAGGGCCTGGTAAAGCTGTTGATGATGATGCCTATCGTCGTCAAAAGGTCAAAGTGCGAGTGGAACCCAAAGTGTTTTTTGCCAACGAACGTACATTTATTTCTTGGTTGCAATTCTGTGCACTCCTACTCACAGTGGCTCTTTCTTTACTCAATTTCGGTGATGCCACATCACGTATTGTTGGTGGTTTATTCATTGGGCTTGCAGCTGCTGTTGCCATCTATGCCCTTTATCGTTTCGAAAAACGTGCTTGGATGATCAATCGTCGTGTCGATGGTCGCTACGACGACTTGTGGGGTCCTGCAGTTCTTTGCACATTGCTCGTTGCAGCTCTTATTGTAAGATTTGTCATGATAAATCCTTATTGCAACATACACTCATACGATGTCTTTTTTATAGGTCAACTTTTACCTGCGATTCAGGTAATGCAAGTATTGTACGAAAACAATCCAATATGACGGCCGTTGTTTGTGATATACATTTCTTTCTCTCTCTCTCTCTCTCTCTCTCTCTCTCTCTCTCTCTCTCTCTCTCTCTCTCAAATACGCCCACACACTTGTTCTTTACGGCCGTCGATAGCACTAGCAGATTTTCTTTTTTTTCTTTATTCCTTGTCATGTTTGCGTAATCTTTATGGTTCAAATAGCTAGAGCACACACTTATAGCCTTAATCATTTCTCCTCCCTTCTCATCATCATATTTTCATCATTTGGTCTGCCGAGTTTCTATTGCATTGACCCATTTTCTATCATCGAGTCCCAACAAGCAACACTTGTATAGTACAATCCATTTGCAATAGATATGTTTTGGTGGTGGTGGTTGGGGGTTGTGTGAGTGTGGCATTAAAGATCCCCGACATGGGCTTGTTTCTTTCCTTGTAAACTTTATTTCTCTCACACGCACAAAAGACACATTATTCATGGATAACAGATATTCCCGTGCATACGATGAACGTTATAGAGGACATTATGATCGTCCTAGATCCGACACTTACCGTCCAGGAGAAAACTATCGTTCTGATCGAGAATACAGAGATGAACCAAGTGGTAGCAACAGTGGGCGTAATTACTCTCCCAGTAGTCGCTATGGTCCATCACGCTCACCAGCTCCTTCTGGAATGAGTGGAGCAGCAGCATCTGGAAGAAATGGAGATAGGTATCAAGAAGACCATTGGTATGGCAGTTATCCAGATCCACGATCACACTATTCTTCACGAGGACACTCTCATTCGCGGTCTCCTTCACCTCGTCGTCGTTCATATAGCAGCTATTATCCAAGACGATCTAATCCTCTTTATACATCACATTCTCGTCGTTCTTCTATTTCACCTGGTCGACGTGATTCTTATGACCATCATCGATCCTCTTATCATGGTGGACCACCTTCATCTGCTTCATCGAGTTATCATCCACCACCTGGTGGCGGTTATCCATATTATCGATCATCTTCTGGTAACAGATCACCTGGTGGACCACCTCCATTTCCTTCATCATCTTATTCTCCACGACGTTATTATCCACCTACTTCTTCATCGTATCTACGTCGATCACCTTCATCTTCAAGAAGTAGTTCAGTAGCAGCTGCACCTCCACCTCCACCTCCACCATCATCATCTACAGGTCCTTATTCAGGAGCAGCACCACCACCTTCATCATCATCCACTTGTTCATCACCATCATCATCCTCTCGATATTATGGACGTGATCCTTTACCACCTTCATCACCACCTTCACGACCATCCACATCTTCACCAACTGCTTCACCAACAACAACTGTGGGTGCATCAGGATCATCATCATCTATACATCATCATCACCATCATCATCATCATCATCGTGGATCAACAAGTGGACCTACTGCATCACCAAGTGATTCCAAAGCATCATCTTCATCCTATTCACGATATGCGTATCATTCTCACTATGCGAGAGGACCTTCACCACCACCTTCTCGACATTTACATGGTGGACCAAGTGCTAGTCATCGCAGCTATCATCATCCTACACCACCACCTTATATCACACAACCCCCTAGACCAAGACAATCATGGGCACCTGATCAAGAAAAAGAGGTATGTAAAGGATAGGTTTATCAATCAATTTATCACTAATATCACGTGATAGATGGAACGTTATCATGCTGAAGATCGTAAAGCTTTTGCAGAGGAGATCAAGATACTGGCAATGAATAGGAAAAGCAGGTTTCAATTGGAATTGGCGAATTGGGAAACAAGCAAGTTGGATCATCAACTGGAGCTAGTTCAGAAACAATGGGATGAATGTGGTCTAGAAGACCTTGTGACAGCCGAGCTTGGGTTTAAATCAACCAAAGTATAGATCATCATCATCACTCTATTCTCATAATAATATTGAAGTGTATATTGTTATCTATTCGATATATGTGTATACAATCTAACCGTGCGATACTATCAAAGACGGATCATTTGTTATCATTGAAAGTGTGGTGGTGGTGAAATTAATACCACGCGTACGCGAATTTCATCTTGTATCGCGCACCTTTCTCTTTTCTTTCCTGTACAAACCTGCACTGCTTTAAAGCAAGACAACAATTGCCATTGTATATACACAAGGTTCGTCACGAGATGGGTCCAACATTAGAACGATAAGCTCAATGAGCATCATTCTAGTTCAACGTTTCCCTCTATTGTATCATAAACCATCACTCTCCCCTCACTACATCGCTTGACATGGTACAAGACATGCCAACTCCTATAATGTCCACCGTGGATCACTGCAAAACACCTGTATACATGAACGGCAATATGACAACGACACATCATCCACAACTCGCTATACCCGTTGCTGTTCCAATGCCAATATTTCCTCATCATCATCATCAACAACATTTCTATCATCATCCACTTCCTGGTGCTTTAACTGCTGCTCCTCCTCCACCACAACCACCACCACCTCCTCCATCACAATATACCACTCCTCCTCCTACTACTACTACTACAACAACGACTAGTACGGATCAATCGACACAATCCTATTGTGAATATTTGTATCGATTTGGATTTATGCAAGGTAAAGAAATAAGCAATTCATGTGTGTTTATAACTAATGCTCACCCTACTATGATACAGGTCGTTTTTCTGATATTACAGTTTCATTCACATCTGTGCAAAAGTCCTTTGCATTACATACACTGATCTTGGCTCGTTCACCCATGATCTATCGACGCCTTATCACTGATTCCCGTGCACAACATGATAACACATTGGAATTGGATATTGCCATCTCCGTTGAAACCATTCATACAATCATTGGTCATTTGTATCGTCCGCTTGGTTATCAGGACTTGCATTACATTGTCAATGAGAATCTTCATCTCGCTGCAGAATTACTCGACGCTGCTCAGGAATTTGAATTGGATATGTTATTACATCAGTTACTTCATCTTGTTCAGCAATGCATGACTCAAAATACAGTGTTCTTCTGGATGGATGCCATTTTATCACGTCAACATCAAACATGGATAGAGATGATTGATCAACACATGATACATTACTTGACAGTGCTACTTCCGCATCAAATGGGAAACTTTGCATCGCATGAAACAAATGATACCAACCATACCAGTTTACGTTTTGGTGATTGTACACCCGTCTTATCCAGCAAACAGCCACTCGATCATTATCATACTAGTAATAGTATGGATTTGGTTCATTTCTACGCTGATCTTCCAATCAAGTATCTCAAACGATGCCTGGAACATGACGATTTGGCTGTAGGATCATCCAACACTCTCATTCAACGATACCACTTTGCTTTACAAGTCCTTCAGTACAGAGAACAAAAAGGGAAACGTGGATTATCTGTGTTGTTGCAATTTCAAAGAGAAGGGCAGGAACCTAATATTCTCTTGGTCAAGAAACAAGCTCTTAAATTAGGTCATTGGCAACCATCACAAAATGATAATGATGATTTAGCTAGTTCCTAGCATACACAACATTTAACCGATACTAGTTTGCTATGTTCTTACAATACATTTATTCACTTAAGCTCATTTATTAACACATGATCTGAGAGAATCGGTTGTTGTTTGATGAGTACCGGTCCCAAAGCGTGTGTGTAATGGCGGTGATGATATTTTCAACTAGTGGTCTGTGCACATGGCGGCATGACTGTGTGATCTTGCATAAAATGACTGTTTCCTTTTAATCATCAGATGACTCACAATCCCGCTCGAGTAACATAGTTATCAGCGACCTAGAAACCACTCTTAATACAGCTCAATCTACCCCCTTGATTACCACTTTGACCATCACACACATAATACGCATTGTCCTTTGATGTTTTTCCGAAATGATACCGATGCAAATCCTGTTTCCAATGTTTACTCTTGGCAGTTAGATGAGTGGGGGTGGTAAGCTAGTACATGAGTGCGGATAAAGAAGCAAGGAATGAGGAGGAGGGACGAATGAATGGTACAAAAGTTTATAAGTAGATTAGGGATATGCCAGAATACTCTTTTTGAAATCATCAATGTAAGCTCTCAATCGTGCATACTCAGGGTATTGCATATCATCTAAATAAAACACACATCAACACATATTTCCTTATCCGCAGTGTTCTATTTACCTTCACTATATGCTCTTCCCTGCACACCATAGGCTTTAGATAAATAAGACCATAAGTTTTCACTGATAATATCCGCAGATGTTTCTGGAGCCGGCCGATACTTGTCATTAGGCAATCGTATCCCTGGGTTCAATGATCCATTGCTACGAGCCAGTTTTTGATTGGAGATCTTGCCTGGCAAGATGGAACCTTCCCCTGAAATAATCCAATATGATTAGCTCATTTCTCGTTCAGAAAGACCATAAAATACTTACGCGTTCGAAACATCATCCATGTCCGTGCCCAGTTCTTTTCCAATAGAAAATGTCGTATGGACATATCTTGTCTCCGCAATTCTTGGATATATAACATGTGCTCTGCTTTGCGTCGACGATCCACAGATTGTTCCTTGTTGAGTTCCCGCATATATTCGTGCGCTCGAAATGATTCATTCTGGTTCACACCCTCTTCCCCAAGCTTTGTCATAGATCAATACTGTTGTTCCCATGAAATGATAGGTGGATGGGAATCGTGGCCTACCTCACGTTTGCATTGAAAACACCATAATTTACTTGTGGAATATTCGAGTTGCACTGGGAATGTATCATTTCGTTCGATCAAACATGATCGACATGCTATATTTATCCATTGTCAGTTGCACAATGTTTATAAGGCGATACATGCATGACACGCTCATCACAACGCGTCTATTTTCTTACCCATAGCATTGGATTCAAGACTCAAGTTGAGATAATCTGCCGTTTGCTGATGACACAAATCACAAGGAAATGAATGCTCTTGGAATTGTCGATACAAGACGCGTTTTGTTTCTGATGGCTCTTCAGGAAGACGCGATAAATGACAGCAGCAATAGGATGAAAGAATATCGTTATGTGCATACAAGTCCTTGTAGAATGCTATCCATGTCTCGTTGTGCTCATTGTTGTTGCTGGGTTGTTTATAAGTGATGCCAAAATCTCGCTCCACGAGCCGTCGAAATACAACGCCGGTCTTTTTGTCAAACAAAAAGTCCGCAAACTGGTGGCAAGTCAACCCCAGTTCAACCACGGCTTTCGGTTCCAAGAATAAGACCACTTGTAAAATAAGCTCGGGTGACAACCGTTGGATTGATTTATGACTTGAAATGTTGTTCATGACGATTTAATTTCTTCTCCTCGTCGACGTTATTGCTGCTATGGATAATAAGAAAAGGAAAAGAAGAGGAAAAAAAAGGGGAAAGGGAAAAAAAAAGAGACGAAAAATAAACGCAAAGCGTGTTTGTGAGCGACAATGTGCGACAAAAGTTTTCGAGCGGAGTTTCCCAAATCATCGTTCGTGAGTGGCAGAGAATAAGCATTGCGATCCACACACATCACTCACTCTGGAAGCTCCCGTTTCTATGATTTCTGACACCAAAACTCCAAGGGCAACATGGTACTAACATTTATTTCGTGTCTCAGATAAACATGATAAAGGTGTCAGTCCTATTGTACACGCCTCTCACCAGATACTAAAAGAACGATGATTGATGCAGGATCTGCATAATGAAAAATTATAGCGCATCACCACACCATGTTTTGTTATTGTATGAAATGAAATGTTTAACTTTTACGAATCACCCCTTGGCGTGACACGATGCTAACTGGTGTAACTTTTGTGTTTTGCAGAACGTAGTATATGGCACGCGACAATGCGTTTGTATTGTTGGCATGTTAGTTTGCAGCACTGTGCACCATTCATCGTCCCATGCATTATTAAACTCTTCTAGGTGTTATTTGCATAGCAATATATTGATTCGAATGAAATGGTTAAGAAACCTGTTTTATGTATTTTACTTGAACAAAGACACATGGTGCAGTGAATTGGAAGATGGGATAATCAGGAATCGAAAGCACAAAGATGGTGCACTACCCAAAGGTATATAAAAGGGGATTGTGTAGTTGGGAAAGGTAAGAATGGAATAAGATATATCAAGTCGAAGAAGGAAGTGGCAAAGAATTTCGACGATCCGGAAGCATTAATTCTTCTCCTTGTGCAATTTCGCGCCTAGTCCAGCAGATGACTTGGTTAAGTGCAGTGCCTTCCAGAAGTAGCATATTGGCATGGGCGGCATTTGTACTTTCACGCATGAAATGAAATGGACAATACACCTCCTTTTGAAAGATTTCGCCACGATCATCGGTTGCATCCAGTATGATATTACGATAGAGTACACATCGTTCAGAAGCTTCTCCCAAACCATCCTTGAATGAGTTGAATTCATCTTTGCACATGGGTACTCCAAAGTAGAAACCGAGTGGTATGTTGGCAGGCAATTGACGTACTGCTATCAGTTTCCTATCACCTTGCTCATCATTCACCACTTGGACAAGATCATGCCACGATTTGGGTACTTGACTTGTATCGAGCAATCCTTCTTGACGACGTGCCAGAATAAATGCATCAAATTCAGTAGCTGCTGGTTGTACTCTTGATGACCATTTGCCAGTTAATACAGGTATGAATTGACCAAAATAGATGGGCCATCCTTGTCGAGCAAGACGAGATTCCCATTGTTTATAAACACGAACAGCATCCTTATAGTTGCTTGGATCATACGCTAACCGAAAATGCATGCATCGACTCCCATCTGGCCGAAATGGTACAAAGTAACGATCAATGTTATTGCTGAGTATGGCAGATGCCGAGTTCATAGGTGTCTAAAAGGTTGCATAAAGAAATGTTCCTGATAAGTCATTGCCATTGTATCTTTGACAACCAAACTCGTCTTGATCATCCTAAATCCTTACCTTGCCACGAAAGAGCCGTGGAAGACTGTATTCTTGACTAATCTTGTCATCCAATTCCAAAGCGGCACGAATGAGCTCAGTGCGAGGAAGACATTTTGCAGGATGTTGTTTCAATGCAAGAAATAAAAGATAAGCTTGGCTATGCCAACGTGGTGCCTGAAGGTTATTGTTGATATTGGTATTGGTGGGCGTTGGAAGCGAAGTGCGTCTTGTGGGTCGTAGTGATGCTTCAGTAGTTTCAGGAGGAGCTGATCGACGTCGGTATGTTTCTTGCAGAATGACAGTCGACTTGGCCTTTTTGTTTCGTGTTGGAACGTCGCCACACACGAAATCACTCTTTCGTTTTAAATCGTTATCGAGTTTGACTGTAAGCAATGTTCTATTGCTAGAACTTGGATCTTGTGTCGTGGTCAAGGGTGGTGAGCAGGTCATTGTTGGGTTGACAAAGTTGCGTATACTATTTGAGCTTCTTGAAAGAGACAACCTTCTTTTTAGTTCCGCATTGGATGTGGATGGTAGTTCCTCAACTGTTTGATATCCACTCTCTTTTTTTAAGGACAATCAATATGTAGAATATATCTTTATATCATCCATATATTAACCATTGTTTGTTGAATAATAAAAAAGGAACCTTATTAATACCATCATCATTGATATGACACGTGGATAGGAGCTGCTTTCCGAAGTGAACTTGGTCGCCATTAAATGCAACCATTCATTATGCATGTTTATTATGTACACTTCTTGACAATCAATACAACCATTGTACTCGTAGAATATTTTGTAACAAAGAACAGAGCATATCAGCTGATCATGTGATGACAAGAATTGAACAATCAACGCATAAAAGAAGAGGGAGGATGAAACCACGTCAAAAGATCATAGGATTCACCCAGTGTTCTCCTTGGTTCATGATCACATCCCGCTGGTGATAATACGCCAATGAGCGCTTTACCGCAGGACCTATTTGAATTTCGATTTCTGGGTGTGGATATACTTCTTTCCCTTTCCTTTACTTTGCAGAAACCATGTCTACCCCCACAAGAAGACGCCTTATGCGTGATTTCAAACGTCTCCAAAGTGATCCACCAGGTAAATAAAGAACTTTATTTTATTCATCAAGACATTATATTCATATCTATCGTGCGTTTTATCTTGTATATCATTCCAGGAGGTGTATCAGGTAAGCACTACTCTTGATGACAAATGACAAAGGAAGCAATAACTCATGAACACCATTGTACAATAGGTGCACCTTGTCCAGACAACATTATGATGTGGAATGCCGTAATCTTTGGTCCATGTAAGCATGTTGGGTAGTTCATGTATACTTGTACTAAACTCATGTTGCTTTTGTTTCGCAGCTGACACGCCATTTGAGGATGGTACTTTTAAGTTGGTTTTACAGTTTGATGAAACCTATGTAAGTGCTTGTCAAGTGGAGAGAGATCTATACTAACATGCATGTATTATTAGCCCAACAAGCCGCCACAGGTTAAATTCGTATCAAAGATGTTCCATCCCAATGTGTATGCCAATGGTGAACTATGTCTCGATATCTTGCAGAATCGTTGGAGTCCCACTTATGATGTTGCTGCTATTCTCACAAGTATTCAATCGCTATTGCACGATCCCAACCCAAATTCACCCGCCAATGCAGAAGCAGCCAACTTGTATCGAGAAAACAGAAAGGAGTATGTCAGGAGAGTGCGTGAAACTGTAGAATCCTCCTGGGAGTAGATATATTACAAACTTTGTCCTTTCATCACTCACTCACTCACACACACAATTGCGCATTGATTAATCCCTATTACCCTCTTCACCTGTAACCATTGTATAAATCTCGTTCACTCATCATACCAACACATTCATGTAAAAGTAATATGTCTTTTTTTTTATCAATGAGAGCTATATGTGCAATGTATTATATACAGTCAATTGTTATGGCTAGTCATCATCGAGAATGATCAATTCAGATGGTATCTTCTTCGCTTGTTGTTTGTCTTTTGATATGCGTTGTTTCTTTTTGGGGGGCTGTTGTTCGTTTCGCTCAAAGTCTAGCTTTAAGCTCAGTGTACATTTGCCATCTTCGATTGATTGGAGAGTAACACCATCAAGTTGGGATCCACGATATCCTTTTACAATGTACCTTATAAAAAATAATGATGTCAAAGTGAGCTCTAGCAATATGACAAATCATCCACTTACGAGATAACCTTGTAAGCACCAAAGTAAAAGTCTTCCGCGAGATATCTTTCAACAACGAGATGATTGATAATACGTTCGAGATCCTATCAAAGCATGTGTTACTCTTTTGATGTATACACATATATACAGTGGTATAAGCAACTTACAAAGAGAGAATACTTTTTGTTGACTGGAAGCTGAATAGTTTGATCATGTCGTAACTTTTCCAAATTCACTGCTTTCAGACCATATCCTTGCCAGATTTGTAAAAGCTTTGCAAAGGTCACTCGTTGTTGTTGTTTGGCGAGTTCATGGCACACACGCACCAATGTGAGTGCTTCCACCGTAATATCTTGATAAGAAACATTGTCGATACGCGTACAATTATCACAACGTCCACAGGGAACATCGACGCTGGTCTCGTTGACAAGCATATCTGCATGTTGGTGAGGAGCTGAAATAGATGGATCAAAGCTAAAGTAGCGCTCGAATAGGATCTTGCGACATGTCGTAAAGTCTTGAGCGTATTTCACCATTGCATATACTGTAGAATCAAAGGGGAAATATTATGGTAAGCAAGTATCAGCAATTTATCAAGGTGAAGCATAAACTTACAATTTTCGCCAGCATTCACCTCACTGACAATGTTGGTGGAAAGCCGATAAGCTATGCATAAATTGTTGTGAGTCATCATATTACTCTATGCGCGTGGTGTCTTTTGAAATACTCACCATCATGAGCACGATAGAAAAGTACACAATCGGCGTCATTTCCGTCACGTCCAGCTCGCCCGCTTTCTTGGTAATAGTTCTCCAGTGACTTGGATATTGAATGATGGATAATGAAACGAGTCTTTGGATGATCAATACCCATACCAAAGGCTATGGTAGCGACGATAACTTGTACAGTGCCATTTCGCCACAAGGAATGGATATCTTCTTTCTCATCCTAGAAAATGTATTGGTCAAACCATCTCGTTTCAAACCACGTAGCATCATTATAATACTTACATCTTCCAAATCAGCATGGTAATATCCTGATGATATGCCGTTCATAGTTAAACCTTCGGCCATAACCTGGGTATCTTTCTTGGAAAAGCAGTAGACGATACCAGATGACTTGGTATGATATGTCTTGATCCATTGGACAATATGTTGAAGTACGTCGGCATCCTTTTCAGGCTTCTCGATCACTTTATAGATGAGATTCGGGCCTAGATGATACATTATCGTAAGCAATAGCAAGATACATAGAAGGAACAATCACACTTACGATATAATGGTGCAGTATATACAAGTGTAGCATTTGGTTTAGGTGGGTGCTTCATACCAAGGATAGTCATCACATCTTTCATAACACTCCAAGGACAAGTCGCTGTCAATGCCATGATAGGTGTCTTTGGGAACAAATTCTATGAAATCAGTGTCAATAAAAATATGCATATCAGTCAATGACATTGATACACATACCCGTAAAACTGTGAGCTGTTTATAATCAGGTCTATACAAACACTTAACATTTTAACGTGTCTCAATCAGTTGATCACCTACCTGAAATCATGGCCTTGTTGAGAGCAGCAATGAGCTTCATCAATGACGATACGTGAAAGTTGACCAGCATCATAGGCTTGATTAAGCTTGTTGACAAAGCGTTTACTTTTGGCAATCTTCTCGGGTGTCACATAAACAAGTTTGAATTTCTCCTCTCCCATCTTGAGCTTGACATCTTGTGGTGTCATGG
Source organism: Lichtheimia hyalospora FSU 10163 (assembly GCA_025094155.1). Taxonomy (NCBI): domain Eukaryota; kingdom Fungi; phylum Mucoromycota; class Mucoromycetes; order Mucorales; family Lichtheimiaceae; genus Lichtheimia; species Lichtheimia hyalospora. The sequence continues at coordinate 313,195 of PTRB01000007.1, forward strand.
GCATAGTATCTTGAACGTATTTGTTGTCTTCGTTGGTACTGGCAGCTGTCAATGATACGGATGGCACACGTGCCTTTTGAAGATGATAGACTTGGTCACTGATCAGTGATACCAACGGTGATACAACCAAGGTAAATCCACTCTCATACAATGCTGGTAACTGATAGCATAATGATTTGCCTCCTCCTGTAGGTAGCACTACAAAGATATCCCTTTCTCGTTGTAACGCAGCATTCATAATAGGTTCTTGTAGTGCTCGGAAGCGCTGAATATTCCAATGTTGCGATGCAAGCTGCTGAAGTTCATTTGTCCAAGGAAACTCATTCGACGTTTGCTTTGGTGCTATTGTGGTATTCTCTTGCACTGATCTCAGTAACGCCTTATCATACAATGACTCTCGTTCTTCGAGTAATGACGCGCGTTTGGCTTGAAGAATGCTGATCTCTTCCTCGATCGTGTCAAGCTCATTATCGATCTGCTTGAACCTATCTTCCATTTCGGGACAAGGGGTAAAAGGAGATAACAGCACAAAGAACGAAACAAAGACGCGCTTTGGTCCACCGCTATAGTACCGAATTGATAGAGACTTGTTCGTTGTTATATAGCCAATGTCATTTATCTATTGTATGTTTAATGATCTCTTAACAAAGAGCTGTATTACAATGCATTATCAGCCTTGAGTGAAGTTTATCAGTATCACAAAGTCACGTGATTTCCATTAGGACATCTTCCAAGTTGCGTTCCCTTCTAAACACAAAGTATACATTGTGAGCACTATTATAAGAGTCATAATGCTGTGATGAGTCTACAATTTCCAATTTGGTTGCTGAATAAAGCTTAAAACGAAATCTCATATAGAGCCATAACCGAAGAATGGCTGCATTATGCATCCGAAATATCATGCAGTAGTGATTCATATGTTTGATTGACATTGGATATTCGTTTGAATGATAAAAACATATCTTACAATGATGAAATATTCAAATGGGGAGGGGAGGGAAAATAAACAACTATGAATGTGGTATATGGATGGATCCGCCTATCACTTTGATATCACTAGCATATCCATGACCTTCTCCAACAATGGGTTGCCACCTAACATTTCAATCTCTTTGCGTGCCTCCTTCTCCTTTTTGCTCAGGAATTCGCGAACATATTCGAAAGTGCCTGTTCGTCCAATAATCTCCAAGGCATATTGCTTAACTTCAACTGATGTTGGTTTCTGGCTTACAATATTGAGAAGTTGTCGATTGGATGCATCTGCGCGTATCGCATGGATAATTGGAAACGAGAACTTGCCCTCTGTCAAGTCTTCGCAGAATCCTTTGTTTTTCGTATACTGCGATACTCATATCAGTGCCTTGCACGTTGTGATCCCTATTATTTTACTTACCGTATCAGATTGCAAGTTCATATAATCATCACGGACTTGAAAATGGATGCCAATAATATTAACCAAGTGTGTGTAATCACTACAAGATATCATATCAATAATCACTTTGTATTCAATCCTTCCCAGAATTCTTACATTTGGCTACCAGCGGCTTCTTGCATTAAGCGCACAGCTAATCGAAATAGTCCACTGGTTTCTATTTGAAACATATGAGACACTACCCCACTCTCATCAATGTTCATGCATACTTACTATTGTTGACCATATCAATATATTCTTCCTCAGTTGGACATTGTCGTGAGTCACGCCAAAACAATTCGATACCCTGGCCACGATGAAGATTGATAAGTTCTTCAGTGTAAATGGTTATCATGTGTGGTTGATTCAATTTGAGAAGTTCTTGCAGGGCAAGGAAATAAACATAGTTGGCCGAGTTGATTGTCTGGGGTACACCAAAGATACTATGTGCAACGGGAACTGCTCGTCGAAGCACAGCATCGTCTTGAACATCATCGATCCTATGGACACGTGACAATATGTAAATAAGTGACAACCCACCCAATGAGCACCCTTCCAATACTTACATTAGACTCGCCGTATGTAACATTTGAACAACATTCTTGATAGCTGCAAGCTTCTCGGGAGGGACGTGTAGCCAGGCATCAAAAGCAGCGATTAACTTTGTACGAATGTCCTTTCCAGGCTGATCGCACAAGTAGTGGTAAGGCTCCAGCAAGATCTAATCGTTGTGTTAGATTGTTGTACTGATATTGGATACTGTGATAGCTTACAGAGTCGTCATGTTGCTGGGATTGAGTAGGATTGCTTGTAGGAATGGGACTTGATGACATGTATGCCAAGAGAACGAGGAGCCAACCAATGCTGAGCAGAACAATGCACACCTCTTGGCTGAGATTATAAAAGCACTGAGTGTCCTGCTGATCCAAGCAAGGTGTGCGTGGGATCATTCACACAATCAACTAGATCATTTGCCTTTGGTTCAAACAAGTTGTATTCATTCACTTGTCAGTTATATAATCCTCTTTCTATATATTACTATTGCAATTCAATCAGTGGTACAATTACATCATCATGCTCTCCTGCATGATTTTCTCACCCAAACTGTGATACGCGCTGACACTGGATGGTCGATGCCATTTCAAAAATATTATCCTTAGAGATTGCTAGTAGTAGACTTCTTGTTCAAACAACTATAATAGGTTTCTAATAAAGAAACTACATGTATGAGAAGGAATATGCTCTTATTTTAAAGGGTTGTTGATGCGGCAAGCTTCCTAGATAAGCCCAGCAGCACCAGGGTGTGTTCCCGCAAAAGATGCCAATAACCTATTCTCTTCTTTTTGCTTCTATCATCGTACTGAAAATGCAATCACAACTTTCTGACCCGTTGTTATTCACTGCACTGAACTTCATATACTAAGAATAACATGGACACTTTGGAAACTGCATACACATCACGACCAGATTCGTTACAGAGTATGAGATTGACTTGCACAGTGAATATCACACCGAGCTCCCCACATCTGTAAACGATGTTATTATGATATGAAACGTGCAGGTTGCAACCCATCAAACGACCATGAGCACTGTATCTATATGGATTGGTGGCTAACTCATCATATATTTTATCGACCAGTGGACACACATTACTCTCCTTATTCTTAATCGTTTTGTTATTTACTTGGCTTTAATGGATGAGATGAATGAATAAATGTAACGTCTGTCATATGTGGAAGGATAAAGGTAACAAGGGCTATGTATGGATGTAAAGAAAGAAGGTACAAGGTAGTTCATGTGACACGTTGAATGATATTTGGCAGGGGAGAGAGAGATACAGAAATTATCTACAAAATGGCGTGAGCATCCGAAGGGCACTGCTACGAAGCAAGCAATGTGGGTATTATATGGTTGTACTGGGAGCTGGTAGTACTGCTACGAAGCCTGATGTTGTTGTTGATGATGATGGCGGTGGTGGTGCGGATGATGGTGTTATCGTCAATAATGAATGTTGCTGCTGTCCTTGTATAATATTCGTCTCTTCTTCATCATCGCTCAATGTCAAATCAATCACCTGTGAATGAGCATTCGTTTCTTGTCGGATGACAGCAGAAGTAACATCATCTTCACGGGGCCTTTTATCGCCAATGCCAGGTTCTCGTGTCAGCTGAACACCCTCTTCATCGTCGTCATCAAGGATAATGATTGCATTCTCATTCGTATCTGATCCAGCGGTCTCAAAAGTGTTTGAATCAGTGCTGTTTTCTTTCAATAACTGTAGCTGACCATCCGGGTTGATACGAACACTATGCACATCTCCTCCCACTGTTGATAAGATATCGTCAAAGTATCCGTCAATCACCAGATCTTGAATTGAATTGATTTTCTGGTTGCAAACGGGGCACGTCCATGTTGGTGTTTGCTCATTCATTGATAAAAACGTAGCAGCTTCGAAACATTGCATATGACGGCATGACCTTGATCGACATGGTGCTGTAATACGTGTAAATCCAAGCTTGAAAATGCAGCAGATATATGTTAGAGTCTTGAATTCCCTCCCGTATCCACAAACTTACCGGGCATTTTAGAGATAACATTTCCGCTTCTAGCACGATATCGGCATCTTGTCGTTTTTGTCGATCTTTGTGTTCATATAGATAGTCAATTGCTATCTCCCATATTCATAAAACGAGCATATATACTCACATTGTTGTATGACACTCTCCTTTGACAGCAACCTCCTTTCCCGCATCTCTTGGACGAGCGTTTCGACCGGTCTGTGTTCCACAATCTCGACAGCTACCACATATTTCTGAATGATTGAAAAGAAAATGTAGGTAAGCTTGATAGATATAAAGATTAATTTAATATACCTGAACTGCACACCCATACGTAAAATCGACCGTATTACTGCCATTGATATTACATAACTTGGTGATATCAGGTGGATTCACTGCTGTTGGAAGCTTTCTGATTGAACCACGGATGCCCTACAAATAAGGAAAGTTTGTCAACTTCCTCTAACCTACATTATACCCTTTCCCATAATAGCTTACTGGAATGTTGACACGTGTACCGTTGACTGAAAGCTCACACACAGGTGGGTATTCCAAAGCAATAAGTTGAATCACGTTGCGGTTCTTTTTCAGTACACCACACGTTAGGCGAAGTTCGTGATGAGGTTGGGCTAACATTTCCTTATACTGTTGGGTAAGGTTGAACGATATGATTCGTTTTCGTGCTCCAGTATATGATTCTTAAAGTAATCCTTTAGTCATAAAGACTCTATGCATGATATTCTTCTTACCATGGCAGATCACAGGCGTTGTAACGCGCATCAAGGATTGATAGAATGCATTGCATATAAAGTGGACATTGGGTGCATATACAGGCCGTGCATCGGATGTGGATGAAGTCTGTTGTGATGATACATTGTTATAACGTGGTTGTGGTGCTGCGAAACGAATTCTGACAGATGATAATGGTCGTGCATGAAATGAATCAATCACACCTTGTGGTATCCGTGTTCTTTCTTCTTGACTAAGCATGCGTAGATTGTATAAGGTTTCATTATGATACACCCATTGTCTAGAAAAAGAACATAATCAATATCATCCTCAACTATTCATGTATCCATATTGCTTCTTACGCTTGAGGACTATGCTGATTCATCGACTTGAGAGCCGTAACGACCTTGCTTGTCTCATTGCCATTTATCCAAGCTTCAACCATGCTCGTAATCCGTGCTGTCAATGCGGCTTTGACGCCATTCGTTTGTCGTTTTCCACCGAATTGTAAACTGAAATCTCTCAAGACCCCTTTGAGCTCTTCCACACGGAGCATCTGAAGCGGTCGACGAAGGTGCCGCTCCCACTACAATCGAATCATTAGTACAATGTGTCTTTTTCTTTGTTGCCAATTAGCTACCGACGTGTTCTGTGTTCATGAGCACCATAACAGAAAGCAGGATAGAGAAATGAGAGCGAGAAAGAAGAGAAACGGAAAATCAAAGATGTCAAGCTGCGGAGATCATTCTTTCTCTCTGCAGTAGATAACATCCATCCATGTAACTTGTCAAAGCATGAATATGATTGCTTGACTTTATGAAATTATTATGCATTACTTATCAATATGCAAACAAGATCATCCTAAACACACTTGACATGGAACATCACCAGTATTGTAATGATAGAAAGATATATTATGCATTCATTCTCCCTTTTAAGTCGCATGAATCAGCAAAGATTAATGAACATCCTAGTTATTCTTCCATCTAATACTACCATGCCTTCTCCACCATTCTCCCAGCCATATGAATATGATATCATCCCTTATAATGAATCATTACTGTATAATATTATTTCGGATGCAGTAGCTTAATCATACATGATGCATTTGATTATTGTTAATGACTACTTTGATCACTTTAGCTCATTTGCAACAGTTTATCATTATGCCAAATGCCACACGATGTGTACATAGCAACCAGATCACTGGGACATCGATATGGAATAACTGCTAATTGCCAATCTGGTTATTGTACCATTCACCACCATAGTCAACAAAGAAAATGACCTTACAAGCAATCCATAAGGAGATATTTGTGCACCAATGTTTGTGCTCAAATCTTATAAGGGATGTGTGCTCGCAACCATTATCTATGTACAATACGTGCTCATAATAACTTGAACAAAGAGGAGTTAACGCAACGTGTGACATTTGGTTGCTACGTAACTGGTTAGTGCGTCACACACTATGCTTGTCATGAGACTGATGTTATCAATCTGACGCCACCATTCAGATTTACCCACACTCTTTGCAGTTACTGCAAAAGAGCGTGTGGGGAAATGGAAACACCATGCACAAGTACACATAACAGAGTAGAGATTCTTATACCATCATCAACCATATATATCCTTCTTAATGCCATGCGGGGATAGTATAAACGCGATATAACCATTACGTGAAAAGCGAGAATGTCGACATGATGTGACGATCATGACACAAGCAGAATAAACCTTGCGTGTTTTATTTTTGGGTAGCAAAGATGCACCATCCGATATATCACATACATCGATCACATGAAATGAGGATGGATCAACTTGCTTGCCAGCAACTGCCACATGATAATTTTTCTATATTCCCTTTTGCTGCCAATATCCTATTTTTGACCTGATCCTCATTACTTGTGTGGATACACGCAAGCTATATAAACATCGTTTCAAGCAATAGATTGAGGAGTTCCTGTTAGGTTTTGAATGGCGAGGATGCAACGCAATGTATTTGTGCTCTTGTGTGTCTAGTATTCTTTTTTCAAGGTGCACAATGAGCACCAACAATGATAAGAATACCTAAAAATGACCTGATTAGTGTTATACAAACAAATGACGACAAAATGGTGAATGATCTGCACAGGTGATATGGGGGAGGTGAGATGGCTGCTTACTCTATTTTTACATATGTCTAATCACAAGGACAATGCACCGATCCTTCCGGGTCCCAGTCCTTGCAGTATTCAATTTCGCGTCTTGGCTGCATTATGTTACATTCTGTACTCTCTTGGCAAGTGTGCCATTGCATTTGCTGTATATGGTTATGCAAGTGCTGAGCCTCGTTTTTTCAAGTGGCTGATGGTCTCCTAATTGACACATCATACATGGTTTGTATGAGAGTCAATAATCACATTGCATGCACTAGATCTTTTGTTTATGAGATTTATTTTTGTCAGAAAGATGTACAATAAGTTAAAATTGGATATGCATATACATGAAGGGAAATAATATACAAAGTTGCAAAATCTATGGAAAGGCATTGGAAAGTGGTATACAGAGGAAAGAAGGACACGTATTTTTAGCAGAAAAGAAGAGTTCCTGGATAACGCGGTTTACGCCTTCGCTCATGTGTTTTAAGATGACGTTTCATATCATGCTTTCTTGCAAATGCCTTGTCACAGAGATCACACTTGAAATCTTTGGGTCGATCTGGATAATGGGTCATGATATGCTCCTTCATGTTGTTGGCTCGATTGGATGTATGGAAACAAAAAGGACATGTATGTCGTGTGCGTCGTACAGGCTTCTTTTTCACAGCACAAGTTGATCGGCTTTTCTTTGCTCGTGGCTGCTCAGGTTGTTGCTGTTTTGGTGTTTGCAGTTGATCTGGTTGCTGTTGTTGTTGAGCATAAACCTGTTGTTCAAGCCATGGTTGTAGAAGCATCCCATCAGCAGTGGTGGTTGTTGGTGATGCATCAACAGAAAGACCATTAACAAGCTGTGCAAGAGTGTTGGTGCTGGTTGAGCATGATTGTGGAGGTGAAAGACAAAGAAGTGTATAATCCGTAGTATCATTGGTGGTTCCATTGTTATACAATGAAGATTGATTGTAGTTTACTGATCCAATACTGCTTTCAGCTGACGTTGAAGATGATGTCCAAGCAAGTTGTGGTGTGTGTTGCTGAGAATAGCTTGATGGCTGTGGTGAAGCATAATCATCGAGACATGAGCTGCTAGTACATGTCAATGCTGGTGGTGGTGTTGTCAAAAAAGATTCATGCGACTGTGGTGTTGCCAGCCATGAGCATTCATCGTCAAGCATGTCTCCTAGGAGGAAGTCATTTTCCACTGGTAACCAATTTCCTGATGCTGTGCACATGTTGTTTGGCAGGTACAAATTATCTGACATTCCATATGTGTTTTCACATCCTATTATTGCATGAACTGTGAATAAAGCGCAAGATCCAAACTGCATTATATGTGTAGCTTACCATTATCTAAGTATCCATAAGATGAGAGCAAGGATGCATGTTGCTGGATAGGTATTGGTGAAGTTGATAAGATTGATACGTCACTACAATATCCAGCATCTTGATATTGTCCGGATACAATCGAAGAGGGAATTTGATCTTCTTGCTGTGCATGTTGTTCTTCGTGCGAACCAGATGACTCTGCAAGCACTTTGAATAGAGATTGGAACGTTGACGCCATTGAAAAGCAAAGGGAAAAGTGTAAGATAGTGTTGTAAAAAGGTATGTCAAATGCAGAGACAGGAGGGTTTATATAAACGAGGAACACCAGCTATATCCGCAGCGACGCCATCTACAGCATCTGGTGACCACCACCTCTTGTGGTAATGATTGTGGTGCTGCTGGTGATTCCGAAAATGGAAAAGAGTGCCTCAGCCAAATGGTGTCAGTTTGAATAGCGAAAATGGTGGCCATGTGTTGTACTACGGATGATTCGATGGTGACACAAGCTCCTTCTCTGCAGACATTTCTTTCATTCTGTTGTGTGATGACGTTCATAATCAAAAAAGTAGCCATGTGCATAACATACTGATAGAAGATGCGATCTCCGAAAGTTATTATTATAGGACTATGTTAAAGCAATATTTGTGTCAAGATCAAATGGACACCACTGGGTATGGTGGAAAAAGCTGATGATCTCGACCGTGAGCAGTGCATATCAACAAACAACATGGTCACTAGAGTGGATGATCAGTCAAAATAAGTATGAGCCATAAATTGACCATACTTAACATGGGGGGTTGCAGAAAAAGAAACCTGGGTACTGGATTACTCATAAATGGCCCAACAAGGTCATTTGAATAAAATTGAATCGTCAAGCAGTAGATAGCACTATATGAATATGATCAACAATGCATTGTAAGGTGTTTTGAGCTACATGGACATTACTACTCAACCTGCTATGCACTGTAATGGATGTTTGCAGTTTCCAAGTGGCTAAGGGCATCTGCTGCACCCCTACAGTTTGCTGGTTGGAAGCTGTGAGACAATTATGATTAATAGACCCCTTGTGTATTGTACCCCATGTTCTAGTTCAAATATGCAGCAGCATATCCCATAATACCTATTCTTTCATTTTGCACTTATCATGTTTCCAACAAACGGCCATTCATCAGCACCTATCCAATTTCCTAAACAATGGATCGCAAGCTTAGATGTTGATATTGAACCCAAGGCGACACGGAAAACATCTATCATTTGCACCATTGGGCCGAAAACCAATAACAAAGAAAAATTGATCGAGTTGATGGATGCAGGCATGAATATTGTACGCATGAACTTCTCTCATGGTGATTACAATGTAAGCATAAACAATACATTCACAGTAAATTCAAGTACTATTCTAATGCGAAAGCTACATGTGGTAGTATCATGAATCAGTTCTCAAGAATTCTCGAGATGCTGCTTCCGGTACGTTTAAAAGATGAAGGAAAAAGAAACCATGTTTCCAATTGTTGATCATGTACTTGTGCATAGAGAGACCTGAGCGTGCATTGGCTATTGCCCTCGATACCAAAGGTCCCGAAATCCGTACTGGCATGATGCGTGATGACCAAGAAGTGCCTATCACTAAAGGACATGAGATGATTATTAGCACAGACATTAAGTATCAAGATGCATGCGATGATAAAGTAATGTATGTCGACTATAAGAATATCACCAAGGTGATCGATGTCGGCAAGAAGATATATGTGGATGATGGTTCGCTTTCGTTTCAAGTACTCGAAAAGCAAGGCGATCAGTTAAAAGTACGTGCATTGAACAGTGGCAAGCTAGCATCTCGTAAAGGTGTCAATCTACCCAAAACACCTGTGGATCTTCCTGCACTTTCTGAAAAGGACGAAGCGGATTTGGCATTTGGTGTGAAGCACGGTGTCGATATGATATTTGCATCCTTTATTCGACGAGCTGAAGATGTCAAACATATTCGCAAGGTACTTGGGTCCAAGGGCAAGAACATCAAAATTATTTGCAAGATTGAAAACCACCAAGGATGCCAAAACTTTGACGCTATCTTGGCTGAAGCTGATGGTATTATGATTGCAAGAGGTGATATGGGTATCGAAATCCCTGTGGAAAGAGTTTTTGTTGCACAAAAGATGATGATTGCAAAATGCAACTTGGTTGGTAAACCTGTTGCATGTGCAACACAAATGCTTGAATCTATGACATATAATCCACGACCAACACGAGCTGAAGTATCCGACGTTGCTAATGCAGTATTGGATGGTGCTGATTTGGTGATGCTTTCGGGTGAAACAGCTAAAGGCTCCTATCCCATAGAAACTGTCAAGACCATGGCAACTACATGTGAGCTTGCTGAATCAGTTATTTGCTATCCTCCACTATTCCAAGAGCTACGATCACTCACACCTTGGCCTACTGATACTACGGAAACCATTGCTTGTGCAGCTGTATCTGCCGCAGCTGAACAAAATGCAGGTGCCATTTTGGTTCTATCAAAATCAGGTCACACGGCAAGGCTCTCATCCAAATATCGTCCTACACAACCGATTGTCGTTGTCACTCGTGATGAGGAAACTGCACGCCAATCCCACCTTAATCGAGGTATCTTCCCTTTCATCTATCGTGAGGAACCATTACAAAATTGGCATGATGATGTAGAAGCACGTATTCGATGGGGTGTTGTACGTGCAAAGGAAGCTGGTCTCCTCAAATCCGGTGAATCGGTCGTCACAGTGCAAGGATGGAAAGGCGGGTTGGGCAATACCAACACCATCCGCGTTATCATTGCCCCATGATTTTCAAATACACACGCATCTCCTGTTTCTGTTATCCATCACTATCAATCTTTGCAGATGTAACATTGAAGCTATAATTAAATCGTCATCAGTAGCACATAAGCTTCTATGTGATTATATGTATCAGGTTCTTATTAACTTGCACAAAGGCGACAACTGCTGCTCAGCGCGCGCTGTTCCGTTTCCGATTTGCTACGAGACACTGAAGCAGGCTGTGTCGTCATTCTCTCACCACCCACAGATCGTTCACCAAATCATTCATATGACTTTTGCCATATTCGGCATCCTGGTGGCATGCATGCCAAGAAAGGAAAGATTTCCATAACGCCATCATGATGCTTGAATTGCATGACACTAAAAATAAGCCCTCCCGATCCATCATGAGAAATTCACATCCTTCTGCATGACTTTAAGCATTTCCCCTCATCTTACGATTGGTCAGAAATTTTGCTTATCTTTGATTCCATTAATGCACTTTTAAAATCCTGTCACCTGCTCATGGAAGAAAATAGCACTTCCCAAAGCGGCATGTTTCATTTCGCATTCTTGCAATCAGTCGCGGTGATCGTTATCCTACCGTTCTTGTTGGGTGGATCACATCTCTCATAGTGACGATGAGATTACCCCGTGGATGCCCATTTAGAATATCTGCGTCACGTGTGCTCAAATAACATGCATGGATCCATTTGGTTATCGACAACGTTACTTTGTGTGTATGAATTCCTGCTAATATGCGACCTGTAACATATCACTAAGACATCAGTTCTTCATGATTGTACAAAACACTTTATATGACGATATCACACTTTGGTATATGATGTATATTACATAATGTGTCAAGTTTTTTATCTTTTATGTCGAGCATATAAGAGAAAGAGAATTATTCTAGATGCTACACTCGAATAGGTCGTACTTGTTCGGTCTGATAAAAGGACACAAGAAGCACCCCAAGCCCACAGTGGCCGATCCATCCATAAGAGTGTATAACGTCAACAACTCCTCCCACAGCCTGCCACTACTTTCAATACATGATTCCCAATCTACCCAGGACACCGATAACAGGCTCACTTCCAATGGCTAAGGCAGTAATCCTCAAATGCAAATGATAGGGCCTAGATAGGGCAGACCACACTGTCGCACGTAAATCATAACTGCCAACAGTGCTTTACAATAAAGCAAAGCACCATTCCATTCCATCCATAGCAAATAAGTAAATATCCACCATATCAGTAGTTGCTGCCATCAAGCGACCTTTCTGGTTGGCGTCAAAGACACGTCATGCATCACAAATAGCGTAGGCACAAATAATCCAGGTCTTGATCGAATAGTACACGCGAAGATATTGGCTTGTCAAGATAACATCCAGGGAATACGCATGGTTTCTAGAAGCTTGATATACACAAGGAAGATGGCAATGGCTCCAATGACGACACCAGTTGCCGATAGCTGTTCCCCAGAGCATTAAAATAGATCTGACAATCACCGCCATAAAATGGTCGGGTATCTTGATGTCACCAAATTGCTTTCTTATTGTAGAGAAACCCATCCAAAGGCCTAACATTGGTCTTCGATGCACGCCATAAGTTCCGCAGAATACGCTTGACGCCTCTAAAGGTAAGTTGCTTGCTGGTCGATCATTCATCTATAAAGGATACATAGTGATCAGCAAACATGGTTCCATATCATTTGGATGATACTTATCTTTGGTGGTGAAGTGATAGAGTATGCCGTGTCAATAACACGAGTTGCTTGTATTGTTTCATCTAAAAACATATTCAAAGGCATTAGAATGATACTTGAATCCGATGGTCACAAGAGTACCGAAATCTACATACCAATAGATGTCATTGAATCCATTGGAACAATGCTTGTATGGCCAGTGTAATAACAAGTGATAGAAAGGAATGCCAAATGTACCAATCCATATCGCCTACTAGCATGGTCCCGATTTACCAGATTACAGGTGACCCAAATACATG